>JAVTVY010054984.1:0-29585 GCA_036873755.1 Hanleya hanleyi | reverse complement strand
ACCTACTTCTCGCTGATACAACAAAAAGATGAGGACATGTACGATTGTTTAAAACACAACATCGTCGGCGGACCTAGCCTTATTTTTCACCGCTACCATGAGAAGGATGTCACGACTCTTCCCGGTGGGAAACCCTGTGCCAAAATCATTGGATTCGACGCCAATTCCCTGTACCTCTGGTCGCTCGCCCAACCCATGCCCAGCGGGCATTATACGCGCTGGTGGGCAGACGGTCAACATTTCACACCTCAACGTACGCCGTACAAACATCTCGCCGACCAGTGGTTGGATTGGGAAGCCGATCGACGGGGAATTTATATACGCCATCAGACCAACGCCACATGCAGAGAAGCGCATAGGAGATCGTCGACCCCCGTCGATGGGTTTGCCCTTGTACAAGGAACACCGACCGTATTTCAATTTTATGGGTGTTACTGGCACGGCCACCAATGTTTTTTCAGCGCTAGACGCTTCAACGAACGACGTGGGAAATCAGCAGAAGAATTACGAGCAGAAGTGGTGGAGAATGGAGATTACGTCAAAGAGTTGGGGTACGATCTGATCGAACTATGGGGGTGTGAATTTCACACCATGTGCCAGACCCTCCCACACTTACGCGACTTCCTTAAAGCGCGCGAGTACCCGTTGAGTCGCCGACCACTCTTGACCCTGCCACAGCTCTTCGACGCCGTTCGTTCCGGGACCCTGTATGGATTTGTGGAATGCGACCTCCATGTTCCCGACCATCTCAAGCCCCTTTTTGTGCTGTGCATAATTAATACATCGTTATTGCGCATGTTTTATTTCAACTTCTGTTGATGTTTTTATGCAGCAAATAGCAACCAGCGACTTGGCCGGCGGAATCGTGGATTGAACATCAAAGGGACAGGCTATGATATTGGCTACAGGCTAGGATATCTTATGTCGATTTATAAGTAGATGTACTTATATCTAATTGATGTGATAACTCTTAAGTACGATTGTAAATGACAACAGTAATTGTTGAAAATTGGAATAGGCCTTTACTAAATCACTATGGCAGTGAACTGATATATGTTCAGGTACGTGATCTTACTGTTTGATTCGCCACATCTGTGACATGCGAGTGGCTTTCACCGCTGTCATCGTTTCGCTTCAGAACCCAGTTACAGTTTTGATTAACCAGTATCACTCGCGCGCTCTACACATTCTACTCTATAATTTTAAGTTTGTTCGTGTACTTTATAAAGTTCTAAATGTAACGTAAATATATATATTTACGTTACATTTAACGTCTTAACTCCCTATCGTTATTTATGTTAACAAAATATTTATAAAAATAAAAAAAAAAAAACTTTATATATAGGCCCTATTTATTTCGTTTTATATATATTTACAAAGGTTTTAACTATATATGTGTTTGACAATATTTTCACAAACGGCGACTTTATATTTTGGTTTTAACTCTATATATTTGTCGTTGACAATATTGTCACAAACGGCGCCTCATAGGAAATTCAACATTCGACTGTGCATGTTTACCGCAAAATACACTGTAACAAATATTTTAATTTTGCTGTAAAAACAATGGTAACTTCTTTTGTTATAAGTTGTGGGTAGGTTAACCGTGTTAGCCTATAAAGCATAGAAAATACTTCGCATTCTTTTCTCACCGTATTTTGCTTTGACCATTTTTCTCTCATGTATACAGACTAAACATGTTTAATGAACATTCGCAACCAACGGTCATGTTTCGGGGAGTTTGGGATAAAAGTATCGATTGTGGAGAGGCAGAGAATCGTTTGGGTCCCCTACACCATCAATGAAGATGGCTTGGGAATCGAGTGTCTCTATTATTGTGAAGTGATATCGCTTACTTTATCGTATACTCTTCGGTATTCATCCGGCGAAGTACAGATTCAAGAAATCCGGAGAATTTGATGCTTTTGATACCACTTGAAGATATACAAATATGAAATACGACCCTTACTAAATATTTCTGTAGTGTCCTATAGGGCAGTCCTTTAGTAATCGTGCAAAAAACCTGTAGGATATTTTATTGTAGGGATAGGGCGACCCCATATGATAACTCCTCCTACTCAATTCTCTACCTTCCCCATCCCTCGAAAACCTCGTCCCGTGCCCCTGTGGGTATACATTGTTTGGTTCCCATTCCAGTTCCTGTCAGTGAAGCGGTGCTGATAGATGAGCACGGGGATCGTCTGACGGGAGAATTGACGTTGCATGAGGGTGAAACCCAAAAACTTCGGTGCGAAGTATCAAGCGGAAAACCTGCTCCAAACTTCACATGGACCGTGGGCGGTACAGAACGCCATGGCCTCAATGTATTGTCTTTCCACCCCACAAGAGACATGGACAAGATGAACGTCGTGTGCAAAGTATGGAATGGTGTCGGGCGTGCAAAGGAGGTTTCTCTCCGGTTAGACGTCCTTTGTGAGTAAGATTACTACAAAACCTCTAAAATCTCACGTTGCACAATGAAAACAAACATGTTTCGACTTTAGGGACTTATTATTCTAAGGATGTATTTATGGTGACACATTATATAAGACGGTTTATGACAATCCTATGAAAGAAACAGCCAATAACGGGGGCTTTCGCAGCCATGGTCGGGGAAAATGCTATAGATGGACGACACACGACGAAATTAGCAAAGATTCTGAAACTTTGTCGAAATATTGAGACACTCATGATGCGTTTAGTGAGTTTATTCGGATTAAAGTTATCGCTGCATTTTACTTTGTGGGTGCCGTCAACATAGCCAAAGAGATTGCGTTCAGTTGTGCTTGCCTTTACTACCTCCGATGGCCAGAGAGCGAGTCCTCAGAGTACGAATATGTTGAGATATATACAGTCAGTGTATTTTAGATTGTTTTTCGTCCAGTGAAAACAATCGCAACACCCACCGACCGTTTACACTTGAAGCAAATACTTATGGTACCGTTAACAAATATTCACCATCCTTCCGTGTGACTTGTTTCTTTTCAAGAGCACACGTGCTTTTGTGAATATTTAATTAGCTCTATACCAGAGTTTACAGGTTAACAGTTACCAATATAAACATGTTCAAATTGCTCCACGTGGGTTTAATTTATTCGCACTTTAGTACAATTGAGTGAGTGAATATGATTTAACGTCGCTTTCAACTATATTTCAGTAATATCACGACGTTGGGTTCTATTCCTTTTCACACCCGGGAACCACATAGGTGGGGTCCTATTCCTTTTCACACCCACTGACCCCACGGGTGCCTCAGTTAGTCGCCTCTTACGACAAGCTCTCTGAGGAGCTGAGGGCTATTCTTACCACGACCTGCGGTGTGCACAACGACATCCCAGGTCAATCCCCGGAAGCCCCACGGGGCTAGTACAATTGAAGTTAGTTTGAATGACAAAGACCCGGTACGAGATATCTCTACCAGACTCTAAACATATCTCAGATTTAACCTCAGGAAACTGTCAGTGGCCAGGGACAGTCAGCGATCGGGCAAGTATTCTGTTATTAAAATACTCTCTGAATTTATTACAATATTTTGAACTCTACATATGAAACTACATGTAAGCTCTGGCTAGGAAATCACAGGCCTCCCCCCTCCGCTAATATGAAACATGGACATATATGCTGCATAGCCTAGACATGCATACCTGTACTATACACTAAAAACGATCACCTGTCAATTCTATAATTGATTATTACCAATTTATAATGATTCTCAAATATATGCAATTCTCATAAAATATAGATAACTTTAAATCCTCAGAACATATCTCACATTTCACAAAAGGATCTTGTCAAGAACAGTGCTATTCATACTACAGTATCCAGTAAAAAATACAGAGAGTCAGCATCGTGCAAGAAGTTCTTGCAAACGAAGCCCCAACTAACATAATATTCATAAGTGAACATTACCGGTACTTTTACCAGGTGTCAGTAGAGGAGTGTTCTGTACCTATTTTTACATATATTCAGCAATTATATTTATGTGTTAACTATCTATCGTTTATCTATCGGAATCTCGAGGAAAGAGGTAATTTAAATTCGGACCACACACACCAATATACCATTACATAAAACACCACGAACTCACGCCAGTACATCCTGCTAAATATATACATGTACGATACATTTTTATATACTAATACGATAAAGTGAAAACGTACATTATGACTTTTTATTCAGATCCACTGGAGGTTGTGTCAAGCTTTGACTCCGTACTCAACTCTGTTTCTTGCACGGCCGATGGCAATCCCGGAAATTTTGTGTTCTCTCACTGGAAACATGTGGTCGGCGGTGTGGTGGTGGAGACATTGCCAGGGAGCCAATACGATAACACCACGAACACTCTACAACTGCTGGAGACGATATGCCTCCAGAATACCGGAATATTCGTGTGTGAGGTCTCCAACCACGTAGAGACTAGAACTGCAAAAATACGAATTCAACCACAGTGTAAGTACACACTGGAATACTCTATTTGTGTGGGCCCTTGTTGATGGCGTTGTGACTATAGCGTTTCACCATTGCATGTTGTCGCATAATTGGATAGAATGAAGGAAATATCGTCATGAGAGAACACTACAAATATGAGATAGTCGACTATCTCTTCCAGAAGGAACTGCATGTGACGAATCTGTACTATGAAAGGAGTATATGCTTCCGTGCCTGTATGCGTCCGTGTCTACGTGCATCCGTGTCTGCGTTCGTTCGACCGTGTCACTGGTTAGTAGTATGAAAACAGCAATATGAGTGTAATTGTGTTCCTACTACTGGATAGTGATATGATCTTAGAAAGGGCGCCCAATGACTGTAAGGGATGAGAAGTGAGTGAGTTAGGGTTTATTTCGACCATATAGCAACCGGAGGGGGGGGGGGGAGGAAGGCGTAGAGGGTGACACAATCACCCAACGGATAATATGCCAGTACATATGCAATTTCGATTGCCGACCTCCCGTGAAATAAAACCACGAATGCTTTATGATTGCCTGAAGCTCCGTAATGGTATTAAAGCGTGACTGAGATACAAATAATCACATGGATGACTTTTGGTTCTGGTGATGTTTTTAGAAATATGCACTCAGTACATTTGTCTGTGGGGTCATAAAACTTCTTGCCGGTACTCCGGCATCGTCTTCCATCACCCTTTTAATGTTGCATTTAATTATACCTTAAAATTGCCCGGGTAAATATCTGGCGACATTGAACCCGACACGTGCGGTTGATGTGCCCAAGGATGTTGCAGAAGTAGCACGATGTTCCTCAATCTCCGTAAACTCGGGCATTATATCACAGATCGTTCCGTAATCATATCATAGTTTACTTAAATTGGATATTCTCGGCGTCTTCAAAGGCCATTGAAATCCAACTGGTGTGGTGGTCTGCTGTAGATAAAAATCGAAGAAGTAATTATAGGAATAACGGTCGTGTATTTTCGCAACTTTTCTTATCAGGTCGTCCAAGTTTCCACCAGACAGATTGCGCTGATATGGTAACCGTTCCAGTGAACGACAAGTACTCAGTAACCATGTCTTATTTCTCCCAACCATCGTACACCAGTGTTTCTTGGACGATCTCTCGTGGAAACGAAGGCTCAGTGCTTGTTCCTTCCACTCTCTATAACTTGGAAGAATGTTTGCTCAACGTAACCATTAAGGGGTGGCGATTAGGTGTTTCGGGATTCTGCACCACGTTAACATTATCTCGTGTTCGTCCGACTGACGGTGGGTTGTATTCTGTCAATGTGTCCAATGAGATCGGGTATGCCGTGTGTACACACACCATTGCAGTAACGACGAGGAACATCTCTTTGGGTATGCTGATTATTTATTTATTCAGTACGAAACAGGATGAACGAAACAATTAATTCAATACAATTGTATGGGACATATTAATATATGTCATCATTGAGTCATCCAAATCTAAGTTGAAAAAAATATATACTTGGGATATCGTCAGACGACCATCTTCATTTCGTCAAAGCAATTTCAACGTTCCCACTTCCAACCCGCCTTGATATATCTAACCCCCCTTCAGTCTTCAAAATCCGTGGTGTAAATTTTACTTACGAACGAGAGACGAACCAATCGGAACCCATCCACCGATTTTGTGTAGGGTGTAGCGACGTCAGTTCCTCCTTATATGGTGGCTGTGTTCGCCCAATATATAGGCCAGTCAATCAATAACGCTTTTCTATGACACATTTCGAAATTCAAATGGTTTTGAGGTAGGGTCGTCTCGTGTCTATTCATAAGTTCTTCGAACATGGAAGGGGGCCTAATGTATCAAGGGAAGTTAAAAATGAGAGCGTAGAAATTGGCTTGGTGTAATGTACATGCAAACGACATGATATAAGCCAATATAGAAACTGCAGTGGACTCATTGTTTGTGAAAATACACGCTCAATATAAGGAAGTGGGAGCAGCCTTATACAGTTTTAACTCAGTTCACATCTTTATCATGGGTCTAGATCGTCTGACGATACAGTAGTTACAGGAAACAATGAATCAGAACATTTATTATTATTCTGTTTTATATATCGGAGGGATCTGGTTACATAGCTTACAGCAATGTGTCATCTTCGCCAAGCGTGTTTCAATTACAAATATCTATATTTCCTATCAATATTTATATAACGACCTCGCTGATATAACTGAACCCAAATACGACACAAAACAAAAATAAAACTTTAAACATGAACACGGGAATATAAACGAAAGGCCCTGGAGCTGTAAAGACAGTAGCACTAAATTCTCGTTAGGTCAATAAAGGAATCCTGCAAAATGGGAGGCTTCATTTGTGAATTGTGATAAAACATTTAATATTGAATTGTATTCAGGGAGCTCCATGGACGGAAAGAACGGCAAAGATACCATCGCGCCTAAGATGGCGATGTCTCTGTTGACGGCCTTGGCTATCCTCATCGGTGTCGTGGTCATCGTCGGCATGATTTGTCTCTGGCGGAGAGTTGTTTTGAACCGACGACGTAAGTCTTGTGTACCGTCCGAGTTGTATGGTGTTCTATTTGCGCCAACTGTGCATTCCGCGTCGACTTTCAAGAATGCGACGCGCGATGTGAAAGGCGACGTCGCGTTGTAAAACACAACATCGCGTTTGAAAATACGTGACGTCGCGTTTGAAAACACTACGTCGACTTTCCTTCCTATATTCTAACATTGTAAAACTCGAGGCCCGACGCAAAAAGCGACGCGCCACGCACATTTGGCCAAATAGATCAACATGTAGTTGGTTTAGTACATGTTTTAACTCTGTCATCTAACATGTGTTGGAACATCATGATGTCTTGTCGGCATCATTGAAAACTGTTGACCGCTTCTCTCTTGCAGGAAACTAGCCTATCTTTATGTATACTATGATTGTCTTTTTGAATTTGGTCCTAATACTACTGTTATATGGAATATGGAATAGATCTTTGGATTATGGACGCGGATAATCTTTAATGGACGACGGCTGAATTATGAATGCCGGACCAGATGCAGATGTCTTAGTAGATGTCACAATTACGTCTATTGAGATGAAGAAAGGCAGCACTATCCAGTCGATACCAGATTTGCTGAAGTCGGGCCATTTTAATTAGTCGTTCATTTTAAGGCTTTCACAGGTAATCGACATAAATCTCCTTTTTTATGACGTGTATAACAAATTGAGATTTAAAGAATAGGGAAGCCAAAGATTGTGTGTATATTGAATTTAAAATGTCGGAACGATCGGTCCATCGTGGATACCAATTCTCATTTATCAGACGTATTCTCAGCATATACTGTCCTGCACATTCAGTTAGCACTCTTTATATACAGTTACATAAAAAAAAAGAAGATTATTAATCTCAAAAAAAAATTCGCTGTCTTTCTCTTCAGGTACCAGACCAGCATTTAACGGGTAGGTGCATTTCGTTAATGGGTAACCAAAGCACACCTGTCACTTTGACAGTTAATTGCCCTCATAGATCCATAAGCTGGGTATATTTTAGAAAGAAAAGGTGATCCTCAAGAAAAACAATTGTTATATCTAAAATATATCTTGAAATTCATGCAGCGAATCATTGATCTTTAACAGAAGACATATGTATAAACACATGCTGTATGTCGAATCAAAACCAGTTTTCCTGTGCAAGCCGAAGGCCAAGAAGAGAATGGTCCCTCCTTGGACGTAAACCAACAAAGGACAATATGACGTAACTAACTGGGTAATCACAAGCCCGAAGTATTTGGCTACTAGAAGTATTTTGTTGATCATTGTGTATCGGATTCGAAGATGAAAAGTATATATTTTTATAACATCTCGATCTAGAGAATGGTAGCAATATATGGTATTGGGAACTAGCTATGTGCGCTTTCGGAAATTTTACTTTGAAAACTATAGGTTCTTGATAAATAGCTCAAAATTATTCAGAAAATGAGATAGCTAATATTCTACCATGTATTGTCATGTCACAAGTCATATTTCATTTTTTGCAGGTGGTACAACCCAAAAGTAGCCAACACGTCATGTAGTGCTGAAACAGGTATATTACATAAAATTTACGGAATTGTACATTTTGGCATTTCCACACAATATATTATATCATTACGCCGCGAGGGAGGTATACCGTTTCCTTATTCCTACCGACCAAGCATAAGGGAAACCGGTCGAGGAAATGACTTTGAAATAATGGCGCATACTCCGAAATATCTGGCTGGGGATGTCCGAGATTCCCAGTTTACAGAATATATTTGTTTTGATCGATGAGCTCACGAGCTTGGGAACGATCTGTCAGTAAATTAGGCCGCCATGCAGGTAAATCTCTGTTGTACATTTTACATTAGTTTATTCTAGTCTTAATGCAACAGACTTGCCAGTAATTTACTGTACAATGTACAGTAGATAGTGCGAAATACAATATTTAATATGATTTTTACAGTAACTTACCGTAAATCCGCAACATTTGCTGTACATTATACAGTACATTACTGTAACGTTCACAGCAAAAATTTCTAGCGTGGGCACTATATTATTCTACACACCAACACATTAATTCTATATGCTAGAATTCGTTCAAAACATATTGCACACCTGGGCCCGAACCCCCTTTTGAATATCTACTCCTGTCCTAACATAATCAGATTATTCACAAGGAGATTTAACCTTGAATGCTCTAACGACATGCATTAGGCTAACATATTATACTCTAAGCAACAAGGCATATTGTTTGTTGACAACTTCGAAACGTACATGGAAGCTACTTAGTACATTGTAGATATACACTCTCAGTTTATTTGCGCTCTTCGATAATTGTCCGAGAGTTATGGCTCTTCATCGTCCATATCAATATATGCTCGTTCGAACCATATCCGAGTTACCATTTGATGGGCAACTTTGAAACTTACACAGAAGATGCTTAGTGTCTCGCTGGTGTGCACTTTCAGGATTTGTAACCATTTCAATGATTTCCCCAAAGTTATGGCCCTTTATCGTCAACATCAATATATGCTTGTCCGGACCACATCTTCGTTACCATTTCATGGACCACTTCGATGACCAACTACTATGTTACTTGTTGTTTATTTTTACCCATTTTAATACTTTTTCCACGGAGTTATGGCCCTTTATTGTAGACATCAGTATATTCTATAGTAGATTGTTATCCTGGGTGCATGTCCCTTAATAATTGCCTAAGAAGTTCGAAATTTTCTAAGTAGATGTTTGGTTTCATGTAGGTGTGCACTGTCATGTTAATTGCCTGTTTCGGCGATTTTCCAGATTTATGCTCCTTTATCGTCAATATAAATATATGCTATATAGGACATGTGCATTCTTGTCCGGCCTGTATCTCACTGGATATGTAGTGAAGAAGTTTGATACGTACATATGGTGAATAATAACTATGTTTTGTAAAATTCATCTGTCATGTTTTTATCTCACAGAGTGGGGGGCATACATCCAAGCAATCTCTGATTGCTTCTGTGCTGCATGACAACTCTATATATCATCATTGAAATTTGTTTAAAATCTGTCTTACAAATATTTTTTTAACATTTAAGATGACTATCTGACCCCAGTATCAAGACCCGTGATAGAAGAATCTTGTGATGTCACAGGTATATCATATATTAATCTGGGTAAACCAAGAGGGTATATCAGGGAAATATTCCGTGCTATATTGTATATGAGTTTACTAACCTGGGTCATATTTTGGTGGAGCAGTGTTAACTGATATCATCTTGTAGGACATATTCACTGTTAATGAAAGCGCAACGACTAAATCAGGCCAGATGTATAATACATTTTTCAATACGGTTGTTCAATGGTGCCCCCGATCCCGATTCCTCGCTATACGTTTGAACGCCGAATCTTTCAATCTTATTCAATTTAATCTCAACTTCAAAGTGTATGTAGTTAGAGCTTTAGTTAAGTGAATGTACTTCTCATTTACTTTCAGAGAGGATCTACGAAGAGCCCGAATGATCAAACACAGTTGTACACAGGATATATGGATCCTATCTCACAGAACTCGGTTCAAATCCCTATCTTGGCTTTTGTTTTATTTAGATAATACCACAGGGGAGCAACATGGATTACTTCTTTGACAACTGAGTAGAACTCGTATACACGGAATGCTGGTATATATATGTTGGAGCCAAACTTGGTCCATCGATATTCCTCTCGGGTATGAAACTGGTCCATTTCCCCAATTGGAGCAGAACATCGTCACGAGCGCAACCAATCTGATTAAAACTCAGACTTAATAAACCGCTCCTCTTTCAAACATGTCGCTGATTAAGATCTGGGACAGTTCCTATAACAAATCCGTCAGATGAACTCCGAATCAAACAGTTTCCGGGTCAAATAGTCGCCCAATGAGACGCCTCGTATTATAGCGTGACGGCTAATCTCCTAATCTCCGTTCTTGTTGCGATGCAGTTATGAACTGATTTTATGAAACAAATAACCGTACCTATATATCCAGCAGTGCAAGAAATATCCCTTGATCTTTTCACCTGGTCTGTCATTGAAGAGAGTAACGGGGAGCAAATAATAATCTTCGGTGATCGCTCATGGACTGGAGTCGACAGCAAGAACGTCTTCGTCAGCCGCCTGCAGCTTCACTCAGGCGGGGAGTTTTCTGCGTCTCGTCCGTACACTCGGCAACATAAAGATTTCCCGTAGCCGGTAAGAAGAACGGCTATACAGTGTCTTTTACGTAGCATGCAAGAAAGCATCTGCAGTTGCTCCTGCTTTAATGCGGGCACGCCAACACACCATAATTTTAGATCTCGCCCTTGAACTTGGCCGCCACTGAATACCGGTATAGGGCGCTTTCCATTTCGCGTAGTCGGTGTGGCCGCTGGCAATGCCTTGATTGTGCACTTCCATTTACTATACCGGAGCAATGCTGGCCTTGCCCCCAAATGGAAAGCGCCAATACAGGCCCTTCGCCTGTTGAGGCTGGACTGTGATTGGTCGCCAGTCTGACATGAGCGACAGATTTAAGATAGGAACTGTCCCAGATCTTAATCAGCGACATGTCCGAAAGAGGAGCGGTTTATTAAGTCTGAGTTTTAATCAGATTGAAGCGCAACAGCTTTCTCCTTTCGTATTCTCAATTATGCATGATACAGACTTGATTCCAGAGAATGGAGCAGAACGGAGCAGACCTGGACCAAAGTTAAACCAGAAGATCATGGAAATACTACTCTGGCACCGAAATGCAACGTACGACCTTTTCGTAGTATGGCTGCTTTGAAGGACCTCGTGTACCGATAGTCCGTTTGCCGGTTCTCAACTCTGTCTCGAGGGAGTTGGGAGTCGCTTGTAAAGCCCTGATGTTTCAATGAACAGTGCTATCCGATGATGGATCGGCTCAAGTGCAGGTGCCTCTATATATTGTCAATTGGTTCTTGTCCATCTATGTCAATAATGGAAGAAGGCCCAGATACTGGAACCTGGTGAGATCATGTGATCGAGATACTGGAACCTGGTGAGATCATGTGATCGAGATAATGGAACCTGGTGAGATCATGTGATCGAGATACTGGAACCTGGTGAGATCATGTGATCGAGATACTGGAACCTGGTGAGATCATGTGATCGAGATACTGGAACCTGGTGAGATCATGTGATCGAGATACTGGAACCTGGTGAGATCATGTGATCGAGATAACCAATAATAATTACGATCCGTGTAGAATGAACGAAAACGAGGCGTTGTTCTCGTGCCCTCAAAACTAAAGTGTCGGGATGGTAAGTCATTTTAGGGGTGCACTGAGGGTCGACTTGGGGGTCTGTGTACATCTAAACATAACTCCATGATAAACACAGCCCAGGAAAGTGGTATTGATCAGCGCCACAGCACAGTGTTGTATGCTGTTCTGTTTGGGTCAAGCTTGCGTCGCGGCGACTGGCGACTTACAATGCTAATAGATGTGATAAACTCGCCGCATTTTCACATGTTAGAAGAAAACAGAAAGTCGCCAGTCGCGGTGTCGAGTTTCTAAAAGTTGCCACGCCGCGCAAGCCTGGCCCAAATAGAGCACCATAGTGTTGAATATAACACCAGACAGAGCCTGTGATATGCTCCCAGCACCATTCCTTGGTGTTGGTCTGACGTCAGCACAATTGTTTTGCTGTTGGATAAAGTCACCATCATTTTTCAACACCACTTTATGGTGGTAACTATATACTAGCCCTCAACACCAAAAATATTGTGTTGGCTGGACGAACACCATTTTACTGGCCGCTGTGTTTTGAGACTCCGAAAACCAACCCACAAGCCCCATACTCTACGAAAGCCGAGAGGGTTCTTCAGAGTTTTACTTTTTGACTTCTGACTTTCGACTTCCGACTTCTGACTTCTGACTTCCGACTTTCGTCTTCTGACTTCAGATTTAGGATTTTTTTTGCTGTTATAATGCATTACATCCTAAATTATGAAACATAGAATAACAGAATACCATTATTATGACATCTTGTGCTTGAAGCTGATTGCATGTACTTTTAATAATCAGATAACCCTTGAAGTTTATCTTGAGTTATGTTCTGATTATTAAAATGCGATAACTTCTAATGTAAATCGAAATGCCTTATGTCACAAGTCAAAGGCGCCTCAATTACACAATATAATTGCACAATTTCATACATTACGAATAATCACATTTAATGCGCCCTTTCCACATTAATCGTTGAGCAATGCTGTCTTGTCCCGTGGCCTAAAACTGGACCTAGAACGTTGGGGTTCCCTTTTAAATTGCCAATACTATAATCAGAAAACCATTGCAGAAAGTCACAGACAAATATAGGTATTATTATCATATATGTAAAGGTAAAGTTGCAAGGGGTGTATGAAGTTAGAAGTCGGAAGTCAGAAGTCAGAAGTCGGAAGCCAGAAGTCGGAAGTCCGAATTCGGAAATCAAAATCAAAATAATAAACTTCAATGACTTCAATGGTATCTGATTATTAAAAGTACATGCAATCAGTTTTTCAAGCACACGATGCCATAATAATGGTATTGTGTTATTCCATGGTTCATAATTTAAGATGTAATGCATTATCAAAGAAAAAAATCCTAGGTCCGAAGTCGGAAGTCGGAAGTCAGTCTGAAGTCGGAAGTCGGAAGTCAGTCTGAAGTCGGAAGTCAGAAGTCAGAAGTCAGAAGTCGGAAGTCGGAAGTCAGAAGTCAGTCTGAAGAAGTCAGAAGTCGGAAGTCGGAAGTCAGAAGTCGGAAGTCCGAATTCCGAAATCAAAATCAAAATAATAAACTTCAATGACTTCATTGGTTATCTGATCATTAAAAGTACATGCAATCAGCTTTTCAAGCACACGATGTCATAATAATGGTATTGTGTTATTTCATGTTTCATAATTTAAGATGTAATATGCATTATCAAAGAAAAAAATCCTAGGTCTGAAGTCGGAAGTCGGAAGTCAGAAGTCAGAAGTCGGAAGTCAGAAGTCAAAAAGGAAAACTCTGAAGAACCCTCTCGGCTTTCGTAATACTCCAGGTCCGTGTAACCTTGCACAATTCAATTTTCATTTTTTTGTTCTTGGTTTCTCAAAATCAAAAATTGAAATTTGACCGTCAATTTTCAATTTTTGTTTTTCGTTTTCGGTTTCTCAAAATCAAAAATTGAAATTTGACATTCAATTTTCAATTTTCGTTTTTCGTTTTACTTCGCGCAAAGATGAAAATCAAATATTGAAAATTGCTTCGACTTGTCCGTTTTTCTTTTTTTGATTTTAACTTTGACGCGTCAGAAAGCGCAAATCGGATTGTTCAGGCAGTTGTGGAGCATAATATGGAACACCAGCAGGGGGACAGATATGGGAGTTTCACTACACTATAGATCCCTGGAGCCAGATATTCGACACAGATTATAATGAGCCAACTGCGCATGTGCAGAAGCGAGTAGGCATTCGTGCAGCAGGTGTGAAATATTATATGGAGAACAACATGGGAGTTTCATTAAAGTAGGGTAGAATAATAAATACTTGGGTACCCTAATCATAACCCCCAAAGGAACTTCCCGCACTTAAAGCGTTGAAGCCTTTTTGATGCTGAACGTTGACAGACATCTGAACGCTCCAATGACCCAGGTCCCAAAAATAGAGACTGAAGATTGAACCGGAAGCGTTGAAGCATTCAGACGTCTGACATCAAACGTGGCGATTGTGTGCTTGTTTGGAATGGTGGTTTACGGGCCGCTTGCCATATACGGATTTCGCGGCCTATCACCGCGATTCTTACTCTTATTGGTATTAAATCTTTGTTGGTATCTTTATAAATACTATATTTCAAATCAATAACAAATAGCGGTTGTGTGCATGAATGCTGTTCGCTTTTGTAGAGCTCTAAACATCTATTTTTAGAAATGAGAATATCTAAGACTGCGTCCTGATTGGCTCAGACCTCAATGCCAATAACCAATGAGAACAGCGGGATGCCACCTATCCAGACCTGTCTGGGGCATCTTCACAAGTCCAGGTAAATCGTGAATCCTCTCGCATGGTTTACCTGGACATTTTTGGTGATTCGAGTGAGTTCTTGAGTCGTTGCCTCAATCTCGAACATTTCATCCCCCGAGGTTATTTTAAATTAGAGGATACCCCTTGATCTTTTTTTATCCAGATCCTACCGTGGGCAACGAACCAAGGCAATGTATAGATACCCTAAAAAATCGATCAACTGGCTCCGAGGATGGCCTGGTGGGCCACCCACGTTCCACACCTCTTATACGACACGATTTGCGTTTTCTATTCTACTCGTCATACCGGAAGTGACATCATAACTCGTTCACGTGCGAACTTAACATTGATACGTCAAAGTTAAAATAAAAAAACGAAAAACGGACAAGTCGAGGCAATTTTCAATATTTGATTTTCATTTTTGCGTGAAGCAAAACAAAAAACGAAAGTTGATAATTGACCGTCAAATATCAATTTTCGTTTTTTGTTTTTGTAATCCTAAAATCAAAAATTGAAAATAGACGTTCAAATTTCAATTTTTGATTTTGAGATCACAAAAACAAAAAACGAAAATTGAAAATTGACGGTCAAATTTCAATTTTTGATTTTGAGAAACCAAAAACGAAAAACGAAAATTGAACTGTGCAAGGTTACACGGTCCGGGTCACCTTGCACAGTTCAATTTTCGTTTTTGGTTTCTCAAAATCAAAAATTGAAATTTGACCGTCAATTTTCAATTTTCGTTTTTTACCCCTCAGCCTATTAGGCTGCGGGGTCTTGTCGTTGGCATGTACGTCCGGTCGTCCGGTCGTTCGTCCGGTCGTCCGGTCGTCAACAATTCTTGTGATCGATCTAGAAACCGAACCGTTGCTTCTAGAGACTTCAAATTTGGTATACAGAATTGTTGGGTGGTCAACCACAAGCCTATTGAATCTGGACCCGATTGGTTGAAAACTTTGGCGGCCATCTTTAATTTATGCGAAACCATCACAGCTTTCTCGTTACCAAGCTTTTTTTAGAACGACTTACCCGACACACCAAACTTGCCGTGCACATCCATATGCTCATGACCCAGAACCTTATTGAAACCATCACAGCTTTCTCGTTACCAAGCTTTTTTTAGAACGACTTACCCGACACACCAAACTTGCCGTGCACATCCATATGCTCATGACCCAGAACCTTATTGAATCTGGACCCGATTGGGTGGAAACTTTGGCGGCCATCTTTAATTTATGCGAAACCATGAATCTTGTGTATCTCGGAAACCTTTTTGCTGTTCAGTGTGAAACTTTGTAGAGATTATCGATACATCAAGAAACTTTGAAGGAATGACCAAACCAGTTTCCTGATTAGGTGAAAGCCTTGGTGGCCATCTTTAATTTATGCAGAATCTTTAATGATGTATTTCTTTGATACCATTGAAGTGTTCTATACGAAACTTCTTGTTACCAAGCTTTCTTTAGAACGACTTACCCTAGGCACACCACACTTGCCGTGCACATCCATATGCTCATTACCCAGAACCCTATTGAATCTGGACCCGATTGGGTGGAAAATTTGGCGGCTATCTTTAATTTATGCGAAACCATGAATCTTGTGTATCTCGGAAACCATTTTGCTGTTCAATGTGAAACTTTGTAGAGATTATCGATACATCAAGAAACTTTGAAGGAAAGACCGAACCAGTTTTCCTGATTAGGTGAAAGCCTTGGCGGCCATCTTTAATTCATGCAGAATCTTTAATGATGTATTTCTTTGATACCATTGAAGTGTTCTATACGAAACTTGGTACACAGCATCGATGTATCAAGAGACTTGACTTGCACTGAATAACCACATCAATTCTTCTGAGAGGCGGGAAGGATGGCCGACCATTTTTAATTTATGCAAAATCATTAATGATCTCTATATCTGATACCGTTTAAGTGCTCGATATAAAATTTGGTAAACATCATCGATGCAGCAAGATACTCGCAATGAAGATCAGTTCCTCTAAATGACCGGAAGGATAGGCGGCCATCTTTAATTTATGCAAAATCATTAATGATCTCTTGATACCGTTCAAGTGCTCGATGTAAAATTTGATATACATCATCAGTGCATCAAGAAACTTACGATGAATGACAGAAGTGGTTTCTCTGATTGGGCGGACTTTCTACATCACTAAGGAGCCACTGTTCAGCGACTAATGTTGTCATACTTGGAGACTTCAACAATGACTTTGCTGTCGACTCGGCTGAAACAACCAAGATAAACGACTTCTTCCAAGAGCATGGGCTCTTTCCCTTAATCCCTACCCCAACCACAGATCTTAGGACAACCATTGACCAGATTTTCACCAATTTCAAACTCACAGATATACAATTTGATGTCCATGAAACATATTATTCATATCACAAGGCTGTTCGGATTGCCATCCACCCATCCTCATCCTCTGCTTGATCACAGATGGAAAGAGACAGACAATCAACAGGTACACAGGGATTCATACAGTTACTGCTATCAAAGACTTTTATTATTGTTTAGATTATTATTAGGGTTCAAAGCCAAAATGGCTTGAAGCCTTTTGTTTTTGTTCAGAATATTTCTGTTCTTCCGCCATATTTTCCGCACACGCTATGTCAAAATATTTATTATAATCCTTCAATGCATCCAACATCCCACACTGAATTTATCATATTGTAATCTTTTACAAGCCACTGCTAAAGCATCTTCTGCATTCAACCAAATCTTTCAGGCTTTTACATATGCATTTTTCATTCATTGTGTACCAATATACACTGACTAAAACTGTCTGCATGGCTGAGGGGTTGTTGCACCTTTTAGGTGCTGCCTCATGTTGTTTCTGTAATCTCAAAATCAAAAATTGAAATTTGACCGTCAATTTTCAATTTTCGTTTTTTTTTTGTGATCTTAAAATCAAAAATTGAAATTTGACCGTCAATTTTCAATTTTTGATTCTGGGATTACAAAAACAAAAAACGAAAATTGATATTTGACAGTCTTTTCGTTTTTCGTTTTGCTAGACGCAAAAATGAAAATCAAATATTGAAAATTGCCTCGACTTGTCCGTTTTTCGTTTTTTGATTTTAACTTTGACGTATCAATGTTAAGTTTGCACGTGGACGGGTTATGATGTCACTTCCGGTATGACGAGTAGAATAGAAAACGCAAATCGTATCGTTTAAGAGGTGTTGAGCGTGAGAGGCATGTGGCCCACCAGGCCATCCTCGGGAGCCAGTGTATTGGTCGATTTGTTAGGGTATCTATGCATTGCCTTGGTTAGTTGCCCACGGTAGTTCTGGATAAAACAAAGATCGAGGGGTATCCTCTAAATCAAACCAATTATTGAACAGGCTCAGCAAGCTCATTACGCCAAACCACTAGCTGCAATGTTTGAGATGTGACATCGCTGGCATAACTTTGATGTCAAGCTGAAATCGTCATCGAGAGTCAAAACAAAAACCGCCGGCTTGGGATACCGACATGCTAATTCAAAATAACCTCGGGGGATGAAATGTTCGAGATTGAGGCAAGGACTCAAAAACTCACTCGAATCACCAAAAATATCCGGGTAAACCCTATGCGAGGATTCACGATTTACCTGGGCTTATGAAGATGCACCAGACAGGTCTGGATAGGTGGCATCCTGCAGTTGTCATTGGTTATTGGCATTGAGGCCTGAGCCAATCAGGACGCAGTCTTAGATTTTCTCATTTCTAAAAATAGATGTTTAAAGCGCTACAAAAGCGAACAGCATTCATGCACACAACCGCTATTTGTTATTGATTTGAAATATAGTTTTCATAAAGATACCAACAAAGATTTAATACCAATAAGAGTAAGCATCGCGGTGATGGGCCGAGAAATCCGTATATGAACAGCATTCCGTAAACCACCATTTCAAACAAGCACACAAACGTCACTTTTGATGCCAGACGTCTGACTGCTTCAACGCTTCAGGTCCAATCTTCATTCTCTATTTTTGGGACCTGGATCGCTGGAGCGTTCACATGCCCGTCAACGTTCAGCGTCAAAAACGCCTCAGCGCTTTAAGTGCGGGTGTCAAAATAAAAGCTTCAACGCATCGACACGGGAAGTTCCTTTTGGGGTTATGATTAGGGTACCCACGTATTTAATATTTTACCCTACTTTAATGAAACTCATATGTGCATCAACCCCGTTGTTCTCCATATAATGCTTCGCACCTACTGCACGAATGCCTACTCACTTCTGGACATGCGCAGTTGGCCCATTATAATCTAGCTCGAATGCCTGGCTCCAGGGATCTATAGTGTGGTGACACTCCCATATCTTTCCCCCTACTGGCTTTCCATATTGTGCTCCACACCTGCCTAAACAATCCGATTTGCGCTTTCCATACTACTCCGCGGACCAAAAGTGACATCATAAGCCTTGCGCGTGCGCAGTTAACATTGATGCGTCAAAGTTAAAATCAAAAAACGAAAAACGGACAAGTCGAGGCAATTTTCAATATTTGATTTTCGTTTTTGCGCGAAGTAAAACGAAAAACGAAAATTGAAAATTGAATGTCAAATTTCAATTTTTGATTCTGAGAAACCGAAAACGAAAAACGAAAATTGAAAATTGACGGTCAAATTTCAATTTTTGATTTCGAGAAACCAAAAACAAAAAACGAAAATTGAATTGTGCAAGGTTACACGGACCACTCCACCTTCCACCCGCAAAAACAGTTTCGAGGGTCTGTGTTTCGTATACACATCGAGAGAGGCGAAATGACGAGCTGAAAATGCGTTTAGAAGAACGAGCAATGACAGTTAGAAGTACAAATCTTTTATATTCCTGTATCCCATTGTTATGAATACGACTTGTAACTTTTATCATGTTTGCATTTGACGTAAGGTGTTTTATTGTTGGATCTTGACCTATTTCTGTTTGTGTTTTACCTTTTGTCTACTGCATTATATTGTAAATATGTATGTCTCCAATGTCCAATTAGTAACTATATGTATATATAGCCTTACATATGAATAAAAATATTATTGCTATTGAAAAGTCCATAAAATGGGCGAAACCGGTTTAGCAGTGCAATATTCAGTTTAGCTCAAAACTCTACATTTTGTATAGTTTTATTTCTTATATATATCTAGCTGAATACTGGCAGTCATAAATCACAAAGACGAGTTAGAGCGGAGCAGCTGTGTTAAATCCACGCTGAATGACGTTCCATGTTTATCGATTATACCCAAATCAAACACCACATTCCATGATAACCTGTATTACATCATCAAGACCCCAGACAACGTGATCTCTTGAAACTTTTTATGGGCTAAAGACTGAGTTATTGGCCTGTGTATATTTAGGTATAAGTATAATATACCCGCGTGCTGTACGCATGTTAATATAAGGCTGACCATATATAAGATAAGATAATTGATTTCTCTCCTCAACACTGTTATACTTTTGAAGAACAGACACAGACAAATATAGCGTGTACTAAGAAATTAATAAAGCGCTAGAATGTTTCGAACGTAATATTTTCCATACTTATGAAGATGTGTTGTGAAAGGTATTCTCGCTCTTCCAAAAGCACGCATTCACTATATGTCTGCCGGAAATCTTGCGTAGGATATGTGTGGAACGGTAATTCCGAACTATACAAATGATGGCTGATGACGACAGTTTCTTGTCTTTAGCTGACGCATTCAACTCATGTTATTCGTGACGTTTACCAGAAGTGTCTGCCGAACAAAATGGACATGGTCGCTTCCCACGATCTTACATGCACGTGAGTAGGTGAAGAAAATGGTAAGCAAATGGAACATCGTAATGTCCGGTTCACGTGCCCTCAAAACAAGAGTTTTGGGGGGTGTGGGCGGTGGTATTACGATGAAGTGTCGAAATATGAGGTCTCTATATATAATACCATGTTTTATATAAAATATATATAACCCCATGCTTTATATAAAATATTTTTATATAAAGCATATGGGGTTATATATAGAGACCCCATATTTTGACACTTCACCGTTATACCACCGCCCACACCCCCCAAAACTCTTGTTTTGAGGGCCTGTGGTCCGGTTGAAACGCAACAGAAAAGTGCAGCCAAATAATCAAGGTTGTGTGGCTTGATTGTAGAAAGTGAGTTCCACTGTTTCGTGAATTCCATTGCTGAACGTAATCATCATTAGACCTAAACCTTGGTTAACAGAATTGTCACAGAGTTTGTGCCTGTTATCGTCGATTCCTGAATTTGCAGTGGACAATGGACTATCTCCGTCTTCAGTAAGGTAACAGCTGGGAAGATAGATCTGAATTGTTTTGGATAGTAATGGAACTGTGAATTATTTGTGTTTGTAATGCTTTCATGTAGGAATGATCGCATTTTGTATTACACCCCTACTTGAGCATATAAACGTTCTCTTGTAATTGTTTTGGAAACAAGCACAATTTCTTCCTAGACACCCCACCAAATCAGCATAATTAATCAATTAAAAACGGCGACGAGCCCCTGTAGAAAAAAGTTGCTCGCTAATATTATAAGAATAGGACAACTAAATCAGATATTTTGAATGAAATACTCGATAGGGCTTAGTCAGTCATAAACTGAAGAGAACCTCGATGTCGCTATTCTTACTGCACACTTCTATATTGAACAATCAATTCTTGTTATTTTGAAGATTTACATGTACTAGCGTAAAACCCCTCCGTCGGACGGGGGGAGAAAGCAGATATGCACATGCTACTATGGAATGTAAACGTATTTCTGTGCGATGATTAGTTTTCGAGATCTCAGGTTGTCAACTTTTCTATTCAATATTATCTATCTAATGTTATACACCTAGACCTGGAATGTAATTGGTGGACGATGCTTGCTGTATTACAGAAACATATATGTTAGCTAATGTTTTGCAATCTGTATCAATAAAATGCCTATAGGAAGAAGGAAATTCTCAAAATCTCCTAGTGTCCACACTGAGCGAGAACAAAGAACAAATATGTAAATAAAAGTGACCAAGGATACTTAGTTTTATATTTACGCTTGATTTTTTCGCATTTCTCCATGTTAACATTATGAAAGCTTGCGTCCATGCGGAGAGCGAATAACACAAAGGTCACAGGGCAAATATACTGGGTTTCTGCTTTGTCTACTACTAAGGGGCAACTGAATTATTTCCCTTGACTTTTACTTCTCCAAAATTGACAGACTACACTATCTCAACAGCAACAACATTCTCATTTCTATGACTCACCAGGTGTAAAGTCCTTTTTTTCTGTGAAAACATGCACCCACCCATGACTTGATCGGCCTGGAGGAGCGCTTCACATGGATACCCTTACCGACCCAGTACGCCCACTATGGGCCCACCCCGACCCCCAAACGTCCATTCCAATGCCTTTTCCCCATCATTCCCTGTCTGCGCCTGCGCACCATTCCGCTACTTTTACTCCACACCAGTCCAATTGGACGCTACTCCATGAGAGCTTCAAACTGATATACCCCACACGACCCAATCCGACAACTATGGGTCCACCTCGACCCTCAAACGTCAATTCCAGTGCCCTTTCCCACAGTTCTCTGTCTGCGCATGCACAGAATGTTGAAAACGGACGACACACTAGTCCAGTCGGATGGTACCCAACGACAGCTTCAAACTGATATCTCACACGGCCCAATCGGACCACTATTGGCCCACCGCGACCCGAAAACGTCCATTAAA
Organism: Hanleya hanleyi; assembly: GCA_036873755.1. Taxonomy (NCBI): domain Eukaryota; kingdom Metazoa; phylum Mollusca; class Polyplacophora; order Lepidopleurida; family Hanleyidae; genus Hanleya; species Hanleya hanleyi. The sequence continues at coordinate 6,923 of JAVTVY010054984.1, read as the reverse complement.
TACCCTTTTTCTACTGCGCATGCGCAGATATATGACTTTTCCACCCCACGCCCATCCAGTTGGACCCTCCCCCACGAATGCTTTACGATGACACCTCACACGTGGGTTCACCTAGACTACAAAATGTCCACCCAAGCTCTACTTCCCCAGTGCGCATGCGCACGGTACTTTTCAAATAAGGTCAACGCATGGCCTCGAGACCCCTCCCATCGTGTTCTACAGCTCGAGATAAAGAAAACAAGTGACCACACTCCATACCGCAAATGTCCATGAGTGGGTTCCCCATTGGGACTAACATATTGTCCAGTGCGCCAGAATGGACCTAACATGTTCACCGCAGACCTGCCTGAAGTTTTCAGCGAAAGTCAACCCATGGCCTCGAGACCCCTATCATCGTGTTCTGCATCGCGAGACAAAGAAAACAAGGTGCCACACCCCATAGTAAAATAAAAAAAAAAAAAAATGACCACCACTATCCCATACATGCATGAGATTAAAATTGGAAGTCTCTGGGGTCTTATATGTAGGGGCAGATCACTCTTGTTGGCCCGTCACGTGACCGGAAGTGACGTCACAGGAAGTGACTCTGTTGTGATCTTTGACCCGGATGTGACCCGGAAGAGAAGTCATAGTGACGTCATCGCCACGTCACTCATTTGGACCCTCATTTTTGCTAATGAATTTGCTGTCTTCTTAATACTTTCCCTCCACGGATATTTACGTTTTTATGTTGCGGTACATTCAGAAGTGTGAGAAAGTGTGCACACAAACATGCAATGTTTTCGGTAACCAGTGGGCGTTAAACGTCATTTAGACTCCCTACCTCCCTCCTATCTCTCTCTCTATAATCCATCCCAATAATCACCCTATAAGTAGTACCTGTCAATGGCTGTGAATATACGTGCACGTATTATGGCAAATGCCCTTTCCGAGTTTTTGCTGTCTCAAATCACTCTCCCCAATCCCATAACCATTCACCATGTCTGTCTTCCGAACAAAAAGATCATGGGTTGATTTTTTATGGCTTCGCAGCTATCCTGGCAAAGGTTCCATGATATTTCGACCACAACTGTGGTCGTCCAATGAATTGCACATGTTTTAACACGTCAAATGTGTCATTGTGCGTTACATGTTTTTGGCTCAATTTCCCAGACATCGCATCTATCTTGGTGAAATCTAAAAAATCCATGCCCCCAATGGGCGTTAAATGCTCTTTATTGATTTTTTGTTTCTCTTATGCTACCTTTAGCGATCCGAATAATGTCAGAACGAAGTTTCATAACAAACAAACAAACATAGACGGGGTCTTTAATTATAGTGAGACAAGTGGAATTATGGCTGATGGCTGTCTACTGAAATCCTGCTCTGATTCATGTTTGTTATTCAATTCAAAATCACTCAAAGCACAGCTAGTCTGAATATAGAAGACCAGTGAATCTTTATGGAAACTCTAAGATCAGCTGGATTGTCTTCAAAGTTTCTTCACAAGCCAATGAAAATGCCGGATTTCCATTGAATTGAGTTGAATTGACCAATCAAATATATTAAAACTTGATGCACTGTTGTTTCTATAAATTCTATGAATTCATGGTACACCTTTATGATTTGTTTCTTGGAAGAAACTCTCATTTATTGGCGACCACACTAGAACATTATTTGCAATATGCGAACCTGAACACACTGAATAAGATTTCTTCGAACAGAAAGCTGACTTGAGGCAGATATTTCGAATTAAGCTGTGTGTTTTATTGTAGAATTGGTAAACAACATGTTTATATTTCAACAACACAAATCGCTGAACATAATATGTTTCACTTCAAGTAACACGCTAATGTTCACATAACTTATGGCGTAACAAATGTCCGTCGTTAATATTCTTCGCCTTCCTCTTCGCCTTCTCCTTCCACAGAGTCCACTCCTACCTCCTCATAATCCTTCTCCAGGGCCGCCAAATCCTCCCGAGCTTCCGAGAACTCTCCCTCCTCCATACCCTCCCCGACGTACCAGTGGACGAAGGCACGTTTGGCGTACATCAGGTCAAACTTGTGGTCAAGACGAGCCCAGGCCTCCGCGATGGCCGTCGTGTTACTCAACATACAGACGGCACGCTGTACCTTAGCCAAGTCACCACCAGGGACAACAGTTGGTGGCTGATAGTTGATGCCCACCTTGAATCCAGTGGGGCACCAGTCCACAAACTGGATGGTTCTCTTGGTCTTGATGGTAGCAATGGCGGCGTTAACGTCTTTGGGAACAACATCTCCTCGGTACAACATACAACAGGACATGTATTTACCGTGACGTGGATCACATTTGACCATTTGGTTGGCCGGTTCGAAGCAGGCGTTAGTGATCTCGGCTACGGTCAACTGTTCATGGTAAGCCTTCTCGGCCGAGATGACTGGAGCGTAGGTGGCCAGAGGGAAGTGGATACGTGGGTAAGGTACCAAGTTGGTTTGGAACTCTGTCAAGTCGACGTTGAGGGCACCATCAAATCTCAGAGAGGCGGTGATAGAGCTGACTATCTGGCCGATCAGACGGTTCAAGTTGGTGTAGGTTGGTCGTTCAATGTCCAAGTTACGACGACATATATCATAGATGGCCTCATTGTCGACCATGAAGGCACAGTCGGAGTGTTCCAGGGTGGTGTGAGTGGTCAACACGGAGTTGTATGGCTCAACAACAGCCGTGGACACCTGAGGGGCCGGGTAGACAGCAAACTCCAGCTTGGACTTCTTGCCGTAGTCGACACTGAGACGTTCCATCAAGAGAGAGGTGAATCCAGACCCGGTACCCCCTCCGAAACTGTGGAAGATGAGGAATCCCTGAAGACCGGTACACTGGTCAGCCAGTTTTCGGGTACGGTCAAGGACCAAGTCGATGAGTTCCTTTCCCACTGTGTAGTGACCACGGGCGTAGTTGTTGGCGGCATCCTCCTTACCGGTGATCAGTTGTTCGGGGTGGAACAGTTGGCGGTATGTGCCTGTACGGACCTCATCTAAAAAATAAGCAAATGGTTGTTTACAGGAAGCCCACCATATTTATTATGCTTTGTTTAAGCCTACTAAGTATGCCGTAGGAATCCTCTGAATGTTCCTAGATTGAACCAATGTGATTATTCATCATAACCGTATTTGGAACAAGGACAAGGAAATACGATCTTTATAACTGGAGCGTATCAACCTGGGCTCTGGTCGTTGATAATTATTTGTATGCTTATTTTATTCAAATAATTTGCACCAAATCAGGCATATACAAAATAAGGCAAGTCCAAAAACTATAGCCTTAGAATGCGCGAAGATACAGTAATAGTGATGTAAGTGAGCTCAGCCTAATTAGTCGACTATCGGTCATGTGAAAAATAAACTTTTTCTTTACATACAACCCCGTTTTCGAGGCTAGGGGCCGTATGAACCCAAGTACTTCAAGATCATAATGGTGTTCATATGAACAGTCAAAATCAAAGCGTGACCGAGATACATCATTCTCTAGATGACGACTTTACAACGAAAAGCATATGGAGTAAGAATACTGATCAGAGATACGGATTTGATATTTTTGGAACATCATAATCTGTTTCCGGCATTAGTGAAAAATGTTTCTCTCTTGCAGGAAACTAGCCTATGTTTATGTATACTGGTACTATGATTATTTGGTGCTTATGCTGTTATATGAATTAGGTTTTTGGATTATGGACGCAGAAATTCTTTAATGGGCGATGACTGGATAGTGAACAACGGATTAGATGCTTGTAATTCTGATATTCCCACAATGCTTACTATACCCATGGTACATGTCTACTATAAAACATCTTCTAATTTACTTAGAGAACACAAAGAAAGTGAACGAAAGTGAAAGTGGAACAAACAAGAGGCAAAGAATGAGATATATATCTCGCATTTGCGTACACTTCGCCATCCATAAGATGGCTTGCGAATCGTGTGTCTCCATTATCGCGGAGCGATATCCGGTGTTTTACGGGATTCTGTTCGGCCTTCATCCGGCGGAGAACAGACTCGAGAAATCTGATAAATTACAGGTTTTCATACCACTTCTGAAACAGATATTGCCTGGGCTTACAAAATATATAGGTATGTATAACTTCCGTATCATCCAAGAGGTGTGATGGATCTGAAATTTTGAACAAGTAGTTCATCACATGACTCGAAAATGGCGAGTTACGTTGGGGTTACGTCGGTAGACTTTAGCTGATTGGCTGACGAAGTCACGTGGTATTGATTTATGGAAATTCCCTCCTGCAGTTGCCGAAAGTAGGCTGAACATGGATACATACGATCCCAGGGTCAGTCTTACCGCGTATAGATGACCGAGATGGTTACAGGTTGATATATCTCGTTGACGTTAGCGTTTCTACACGACTGGATGGGTGTAATTGTACCAATAGGACTTCTTATTGATCTGACATATATTCAGTGCCTAGCCCACTCTTTACAATTCCCTAACCCTGCGACGAGGAAAGACATACTAACTCATGGCCCCACCGAGCAGTCGTTCTTTTCCCTGCGTTGATAGCAATGTTGTTGTAAAATTACACGCACCACTTGTCAACGACACATATTGACCTCAGTGATGTCAGTTGATCTCGAATGGAACCGCCATGTAGGACGTTGGGTGGATTTCTTATATGAACGCCAAGGCAGAAAGTGTTCTGGAATCCGTTATTCTGTTAGTCAGATCTGTTTTTAACAACGCATCAACATTACGTAAAAGACTACGTAACTAGAATCACATAATTCTAACTTACCGACGACGGTAGGTTCCAAATCGACGAAGACAGCCCGGGGGACGTGTTTACCGGCTCCGGTCTCGCTGAAGAACGTATTGAAGGAGTCGTCCCCACCTCCGATGGTTTTGTCTGAGGGCATCTGACCATCCGGTTGGATACCGTGTTCTAGACAGTACAACTCCCAGCAGGCATTTCCCATCTGGACACCGGCTTGACCGACATGGATACTGATACACTCACGCTGAAAGTATACAGGCACATAAATTGAGAATATATGGTGCGAACTGTTGATACCGGTACTGTAGACGTCATGTAATTTTAATCGAAGGTAATATTGGACGATATGTGCTTTTGGTATTGAGGAACTTTTATTTTGAAGTCTAATAACATAAAAACCTTAGATTACTGGAAATTGAAAGTCATTAAGAAAATGTACTTACCATGATGACTGTTGTAGGTTGAGAGAGAACTCACAAAAACTGGTGAAGTTGTCGGAGGTGAGAGCCGAATATGATGATTGACTCAACACCACCCATATATTTTATAGTCGTCCGTTGCTCGGTTTGGCTCCTTGGCAGCGGAATTTGAAACCATAATAAAGAAACAGACATTTTCGTTGGTTGATTAATCACGGCATATTTGTGTTACTTTTTTCTATTGGACAACTTTCATGCTTGGAGACCGTCTTCTGTGTTCGGGGCTGTTCGGGCATGCCTCTGTATCGTGTTCACTACTTTGTCTTGAACAACAAAACAATGGAGGCTTTATACTTGCATACGTTTGTGATCAACAATCATAAGGTATTCACAAGTCTGCTCAGTTTAGACGTATTATACGGTTAATTCCCGTAAGCCAAAGATCACCTTTTTTATAACCGAAATAGACATGCTGAAGGGCCCTTTTTCTATAGATTATTAGAATCAGTAGTACATGCTATAAGCAAAGAAATTGACTGCTCAGCGGCGATTTTCGGCTGATCTCTAAAATCCTTTTGAAATGTATGTTATTTCCTAGATTCTCTCATTAAAACGAAGATTGATTTACGGTATATCAAATAAACAAAAGGTATCACCTTTACGGTATATCAAAAGTCGCACAGCAAAAATATATTGTGTAAAGATTGGTACTTTAATGCCAGATTGTTATTTTGTGGGATTTATCGTTAACTTTTTGTATGAAATAGGTATCGATAACTTATTTTTCAATGAATATCTTTCGCAAACTCAGGCAGTTTAATTTTTTCTCAAATTAAATCTTTTCTTCCAAGCATAATTTTTTTATATTAACCAAATTATTTTGTTTTCTTTCCTGAATATCGGTGTATAATTTTTTGTAAATATAAATCTTGTCATGCATAATTCCATGACACCATTATAGCTGTCCATAAGGAGACACATATACACTTTGAGATATTTCTGTTGCTGTAAAGTATATTTGTCACAACTGAATGTACTGATCACCAAATAATTGATTGTAGTGTTTGGCTTGCGCTATGGTATATGCTAACATTCGGTGTGAAACACAATGGCTAAATTCATCATGGCGGATCATCATTGGAATCTGTAATTAACAGTTATTGACACACTTCTGGTCTGATTTGGAGTTTTCACCTCCAAGTACCGGTGCCACTGTGGGCATATGATTTAGCGTATATGTGACTGCTAAATGGACAATTACGGTTTTGACAGGTCGGTTGAAACCCAGTCCACGCCTCGTTATGCAGGGAAGCTTAATCCTAGATGGCCTCTGTGATTTCGGCACTCCTAGCCACGGGACATTCTTAGCTGCAGGTAATATATTTTTTGGGGATATTTGGCGAATGTGTCGTGCTCTGACGTTCAAGTAGTACTGCGGGTTTATTTGTTCTTTTAAATTGAACATCATAGTGATATAGCTTGGCGGTTCTCTGAGACTACTAACTTTGGGGAAAAGATATTTCTGACGATGTATTACTCAATGTTAAGCGGATTAGCCCTGTCTGGCCTAGGCTTACTGGGACCCGTCCAGGCCTGTTTGGGAGGGATTTCGTTCCCCTTAATAAAACGTTTTTCTTGCCCCTTGAATTATTGGGCTGGAACTCACCACACTATATGCCCTTGAATCAAGCTGTACCAGAAAATGTATAAAAAAAAGAAAGAAAAAAAACCCCAACAAGATGGCAGCAGCTTTGATGACG
>JAVTVY010054983.1:0-30146 GCA_036873755.1 Hanleya hanleyi | reverse complement strand
CATGAGGGTGGAAACAGTGCTGTGTCATGGACCAATGGCGCTGATCGATGTCACTCACTGGATGGTTGTCCTGTAAGAGATCGCCCAGAAAATGTTCGATGTTGTCAGGCGTATGACTCGAAACCGTAACGCTGGGGTCCGTCTGGATATCCAGGCTCTTCTGAACTGTGGGTATAGGCGGGCTGTCCTTCATCGCATCACCAGTGGCGTTCGTCTCCCCGGGCTTATCTTCACTGGGTCTGACCTTCCGCGGCTCCTCTTCAGTAGGAAGTTGTCGCTCATGCCCTGGTACCTGGGCATGAATCAACCGTTGGTGTCGCAGCAACTGACTGCGTCGTTTGAAGCGTTGACCACAATCCTCGCATGGACGCTTGCGTGGCCCATGAATTGAATGTTCGTGGCGCAGTAACTGATCCTCCCGATTAAATGACCCTGTGCAGGTTATACAAGTATACCGTGCATCGTTGTGGGTGGAGGCCTCGTGGCGTCGAAAATTATCTAGACGCGTAAACTGCTTCTGACAAGTTGTGCAAGTGAACATCTTGGTGGAATCGTCCAGAAAATGTTCGATGTTGTCAGGCGTATGACTGTACCGGGGCATGAATCAAACGTTGGTGTCGCAGCAACTGACTGCGTCGTTTGAAGAGTTGACCACAATCCTCGCATGGATGCTTGGGTGGCCCATGAATTGAACGTTCGTGGCGCAGTAAAGCATCTTCCCGATTAAATGACCGTGCGCAGGTTATACAAGTATACAGTCCATCGTTGTGGGTGCAGGCCTCGTGGCGTCGTAAATTATCTAGACGAGTAAACTGCTTCTGGCAAGTTGTGCAAGTGAACATCTTGGTGGTTGACAGAGTGTCTGATGAAACGGCCAGGCCGCTTCCCTTTTATAGCACGCTAGCTGGTGATCTATTTTTAGCACACTCTACCCCCAGGGGGCTGTTCACAGCATCTGTGACGTCATCAGTACGAGTAGTAGCGAAAGTGAGCGTTTTGGGGCAGTGAAGGATGGTATTTGGTGTGGAGATGGACCATCCTTGGTCCGAATGCGTCATGGGAGGTATCATGTTGTAGCTCTCGGGGTGTAGACCCCAATTTGAGGGATATCCACAGCCTCTGTGACGTCATTGGTGACGTCATCAGTATGAGTAGTAGCGAAAGTGGGCATTTTTTAGCAGTGAAGGATGTTACTTGGTGTAGACATGGACCATCCGCGGTGCGAATGCGTCGTGTGAGGTGTCATCTTGTAGCAACGCCCACCAACGTCATTCTTAATGCTTCAACGCCCTGGTGAATTAGCTCAGAAGCTCTGATATTCCATGGAATTGTCACTAATTCTTCGAAATGCAGTGACGCCCGTCAACGCCCGTCGCTACACCTTAACACTCTAACATAACGCCATGATATAGACCGAAGAGAGAACAACAACAGCAACAACAACAACAAGGATGACACATGGGAGAACAACAACAACAAGAAGTTTTTTCATATAGTTTATTCTCCCCAATGTTACATCATACCCACGCTGGGGGAGCCGCGTCGGGTATATTTACAATTCAAGAAGATTCTTATCCAATCAGAGGCCACCATTTGCATCTGTCATATTCGTTCCTGTCCGTTAGATGTATTCTCGGCTACTCTTGTCCAATCAGAAGTCGCCATTTCAGAAAGTTCCATCTTCGACCGTGTTCGTTCTGAACAGTTTGTTCTAATCGTCATCGGGCAGGCCAGGATACCGTTGAGGAAACATATCCTCAGATAGTTGTTTGTGCATTCTGAGTATCTATCAGTGCATGGATGAATACTTTCATCCGATGGGGGTGGTGGGTCAGCTTAACCACGAAGAATGTAACATTGGTGACCCTCTCCACTATCCACTTGGTGTTGGGACGCTGTTCATAGGCCCATTCCAAGGGATCCACAGTGTCCAGTTGGGCCAGCATCGTCTCTAGCGACGCCCGATTGGTAATGGTGAAAGGATGGTCGTACCATGGGTTGATGGCACTGGAATAGAAATAGCACAATTCACGTGTCATCTTATGGCATAAGATGTACCCAAATGCTACATTTAATGTGAAGGACGTAGGTTGGTCATTGAAGATGGCTTCCACGTAGCTGCGTAGACGGGCGAGGTCGTTCAGTCGGAAATTGTACAAGTCCAATATAGGGCGATGACGGTGGAAGCAGTGTCGGATCATGGACCAATGGCGTCGATACATCTCACTCACTGGATGATCTTCGGGTAAGACATCGCTGGGAACATCCACCGCATCTTCCAGAAAATGTTCGTTGTTGCCAGGCGTATGACTGGAAACAGTAATGCTAGGGACCGGCTGGATATCTAGGCTCTTCTGAGCTGTGGGTATAGGCGGGCTCTCCGTGATCGCACCACCAGTGGCATTCTCCTCCCCGGGTTCATCTTCAGTGGATCTGTCCCTCCTGGGTGCCTCTTTAGTGGGAAGTTGTCCCTCATACCGTGGTGACGGACCATGAATCAAACGCTCATGCCGTTTTAACTGACTGGGTCGTTTGAAGAGTTGACCACATTCTTCGCATGGATGCTTGGGTGGCCCATGAATTGAACGTTCATGGCGCTGTAAATGATCTGGGCGCGTAGGCCTACAGGCCAGCTGGGTGGTTGCGCTTGGTGGCCATGGCGCCAGATGCCTGATGGCCAGTCGCTCTCTTTATAGTGTTGCTGTGCTGATCTATTTTTAGCACAATCAGTTCAACTTGGACGTCAGCGACAAGAACTCGGATGTAGGCGCGATCAGCGGTCGAGAAAAAGAACCAATCAGCGGTCGAACAATCAGCCAATCGATAAGCACCGAATTTTTCCATACCTCGGGGACTTGGGGTCCCTACGGTAGTCTTTCGACGCGGTCCGCAGATTAGCCGCCATTAGCCGCCATTGTGGGAAAAAACCCCAGACAAACACAAACAAGTCTGGACATGTCGAAAGGTCACGCCTCATTCACCCAAACCGGAAGTGACGTCATATGCAAATTTCTGAGGTCAAAGGTCAATAAGGCTGGAAACCTTTACACCGCGCGCGCCGGGGTCAAAGGTCACTTCCGGTCACGTGAACGGACGCGCGCGCCGGGATCAAAGGTCAGTTCTGGTCACGTGAACGGAAGCGGAAGTGACCTCACAGTTGGTCAAAGGTCAATAAGGCCAGTGTCCCGTTAAATCGAGCCTTATTGACCTTTGACCTCAGAAATTTGCATATGGCGTCACTTCCGGTTTGAGTGAATGAGGCGTGACCTTTCGACATGTCCAGACTTGTTTGTGTTTGTCTGGGGGTTTTTCCCAGTGGCGGCTAATGGCGGCTAATCTGCGGACCGCGTCGAAAGACTACCGTAGGGACCCCAAGTCCCCGAGGTATGGAAAAATCCGGTGCTTATCGATTGGCTGATTGTTCGACCGCTGATTGGTTCTTTTTCTCGACCGCTGATCGCGCCTACAACCGAGTTCTTGTCGCTGACGTCCAAGTTGAACTGATTGTGCTAAAAATAGATCAACAGCTAGCTTGCTATAAAAAGGAAACGGCCTGGCCGTTTCATCAGACACTCTGTCAACCACCAAGATGTTCACTTGTACTACGTGCTCGAAAGCATTCACTCGCCGGCACGACTTGCGCCGCCATGAGGCTACCAAGCACGATGGAACCGCCCGGTATAGCTGTACGATATGTAGGCCTACACTGTCGTTTCAGCGCCCTGATCATTTACAGCGCCATGAACGCTCAATTCATGGGCCACCCAAGCGTCCATGCGAAGAATGTGGTCAACTCTTCAATCGACCCAGTCAGTTAAAACGGCATGAGCGTTTGATTCATGGTCCGTCACCACGGTATGAGGGACAACTTCCCACTAAAGAGGCACCCAGGAGGGACAGATCCACTGAAGATGAACCCGCGGAGGAGAATGCCACTGGTGATGCGATCACGGAGGGCCCGCCTATACCCACAGCTCAGAAGAGCCTAGATATCCAGCCGGTCCCTAGCATTACTGTTTCCAGTCACACGCCTGACAACAACGAACATTTTCTGGAAGATGCGGTGGATGTTCCCAGCGATGTCTTACCCGAAGATCATCCAGTGAGTGAGATGTATCGACGCCATTGGTCCATGATCCGACACTGCTTCCACCGTCATCGCCCTATACTGGACTTGTACAATTTCCGACTGACCGACCTCGCCCGTCTACGCAGCTACGTGGAAGCCATCTTCAATGACCAACCTACGTCCTTCACATTAAATGTAGCATTTGGGTACATCTTATGCCATAAGATGACACGTGAATTGTGCTATTTCTATTCCAGTGCCATCAACCCAGTGTACGACCATCCTTTCACCATTACCAATCGGGCGTCGCTAGAGACGATGCTGGCCCAACTGGACACTGTGGATCCCTTGGAATGGGCCTATGAACAGCGTCCCAACACCAAGTGGATAGTGGAGTGGGTCACCAATGCTACATTCTTCGTGGTTAAGCTGACCCACCACCCCCATCGGATGAAAGTATTCACCCATGCACTGATAGATACTCAGAATGCACAAACAACTATCTGAGGATATGTTTCCTCAACGGTATCCTGATCTGCCCGATGACGATTAGAACAAACGGTTCAGAGCGAACATGGTCGAAGATGGAACTTTCTGAAATGGCGACTTCTGATTGGACAAGAGTAGCCGAGAATACATCTAACGGACAGGAACGAATATGACAGATGCAAATGGTGGCCTCTGATTGGATAAGAATCTTCTTGAATTGTAAATATACCCGACGCGGCTCCCCCAGCGTGGGTATGATGTAACATTGGGGAGAATCAACTATATGAAAAAACTTCTTGTTGTTGTTGTTCTCTCATGTGTCATCCTTGTTGTTGTTGTTGCTGTTGTTGTTCTCTCTTCGGTCTATATCATGGCGTTATGTTAGAGTGTTAAGGTGTAGCGACGGGCGTTGACGGGCGTCACTGCATTTCGAAGAATTAGTGACAATTCTATGGAATATCAGAGCTTCTGAGCTATTTCACCAGGGCGTTGAAGCATTAAGAATGACGTTGGTGGGCGTTGCTACAAGATGACACCTCACACGACGCATTCGCACCGCGGATGGTCCATGTCTACACCAAGTAACATCCTTCACTGCTAAAAAATGCCCACTTTCGCTACTACTCATACTGATGACGTCACCAATGACGTCACGGATGCTGTGGATATCCCTCAAATTGGGGTCTACACCCCGAGAGCTACAACATGATACCTCCCATGACGCATTCGGACCAAGGATGGTCCATCTCTACACCAAATACCATCCTTCACTGCCCCAAAACGCTCACTTTCGCTACTACTCGTACTGATGACGTCACAGATGCTGTGAACAGCCCCCTGGGGGTAGAGTGTGCTAAAAATATATCACCAGCTAGCGTGCTATAAAAGGGAAGCGGCCTGGCCGTTTCATCAGACACTCTGTCAACCACCAAGATGTTCACTTGCACAACTTGCCAGAAGCAGTTTACTCGTCTAGATAATTTACAACGCCACGAGGCCTCCACCCACAACGATGGACTGTATACTTGTATAACCTGCGCATGGTCATTTAATCGGGAAGATGCTTTACTGCGCCACGAACGTTCAATTCATGGGCCACCCAAGCGTCCATGCGAGGATTGTGGTCAACTCTTCAAACGACGCAGTCAGTTGCTGCGACACCAACGTTTGATTCATGCCCCGGTACAGAGTCATACGCCTGACATCATCGAACATTTTCTGGACGATTCCACCAAGATGTTCACTTGCACAACTTGTCAGAAGCAGTTTACTCGTCTAGATAATTTTCGACGCCACGAGGCCTCCACCCACAACGATGCACGGTATACTTGTATAACCTGCGCAGGGTCATTTAATCGGGAGGATCAGTTACTGCGCCACGAACATTCAATTCATGTGCCACGCAAGCGTCCATGCGAGGATTGTGGTCAACGCTTCAAACGACGCAGTCAGTTGCTGCGACACCAACGGTTGATTCATGCCCCGGTACCAGGGCATGAGCGACAACTTCCTACTGAAGAGGAGCCGCGGAAGGTCAGACCCAGTGAAGATAAGCCCGGGGAGACGAACGCCACTGGTGATGCGATGAAGGACAGCCCGCCGAGTCATACGCCTGACAACATCGAACATTTTCTGGGCAATCTCTTACAGGACAACCATCCAGTGAGTGACATCGATCAGCGCCATTGGTCCATGACACAGCACTGTTTCCACCCTCATGGCCCTATTCAAGATATTTACAATTTTCCACTGACCAACCGCACCCGTCTACGCAGCTACGTGGAAGCCGTCTTCAAAGATCAAACTACGGCCTTTAAATTGAATGTCGCTTTCGGGTACATCTTACGTCACAAAAAGACGGGCCAGTTACGGTATTATTATCCCGGCAATAATATCTATGTGTCTGACCAGCCGTTCACCATCATTAACCGGAGGTCACTAGAGACGATGCTGGAGATACTGGACACCGTGGAACCCTTGAGATGGGCACATCGTCAACGCCCCAACATACAATGGGTGGTAGAGAGGGTAACCAATGTCACGTTTTTCCTGACCAAGCTGACCGACCACCGCCATCGGTTGAATGCGTCACCCGCGCACTGATGAATACCATAACATGCCGCACATACTCTCTATGTCTACATGCTGATCGTTGACTTGAGCTCAGTAAACACTTGTACCTAATGTGACGGTGCGTTAAATAATAAAACATGGTGTTTGATATTTCAATTTGTTTTGCTGTGAACATACTAAACATACCCAGGGCGGCTCCCCCACCCAGCCTGGGTATGATGTAACATTGGGGATAATAAACTATATAAACATTGCTGAACTTGTTGTTATTCACGAAAACCGCTATCCGATTGTATAATACAGAATATATAATTAGTCTAGCCCCCCACATCTAGCCTTCACATGGATACCTCACTCGACCCAATAGGCCCATGAGGGGCTCGGCTAGACCCCAAAAACGTCTATTTCCATACTACGGCCAGGCTGCGCATGCGCAGAATGACGATAGTTCAACCCCACACCCACGCCATCAGAGGCTCCCTCACATAGGCTTCACATGGATACATCACACGACCCATTCGAACCGTGAATAGCCCATCTCTAACCCAAACACACACCCACATACCCCCCCAAAATGCCTGCTTTCTATACTACGGGCCAGTCTGCGCATGCGCAAACGATTGAACACGGACGAACCATTAGTGTAGTCAAGTGCTCATCCACGAGAGCTTCAAAATAAGACCTCACTCGACCCCATTGGACCATTAGGGACTCACCTAGACTCCAACATGTCCACCCCGTATGGCCCTATACACCCATAGCCATGCAGTATAGGCCTATGGGCCTACCCAGGCCTCAGTGACTTTTTTCAAAAATTTCACCGTTTCGTGCCGGGACACTTCCTATCATGTTCTAAATGACGAGACTAAGAAAACAAATCCAAACAACCCTACCGCAAATGTATAGAAGTGCGTTTCCCAGGGGGACAAACATTGATCCTATACCCCCAGTATGGGACTATATGGGGCTATCTCGTACTTTTTCAAAAATTTCACCGATTCGTGCCGGGACACTTCCTATCATGTTCTAAATGACGAGACGTGAAAAACAAATTCAAACAACCCTACCGCAAATGTATAGAAGTCCGTTTCCCAGGGGGAAAACATTGATCCTATACCCCCAGTATGGAACTATATGGGGCTATATCGTACTTTTTCAAAAATTTCACCGATTCGCTCCGGGATACTTCCTATCATGTTTGTTTTGACGAGACTAAGAAAACAAATCCAAACAACCACACCGCAAATGTGGAGAAGTAGGTTTCCCAGGATGGTCCTATACCCCCCATACCCCATATAGGCATTTTCACGTAATTTAGAATAAAGTCCGTGTTCCGTATTTTTTCAGGAAAATTTTTACATACACCCACCCTGGAACTAGGGGGAGATAACTCTATTGATAGGCAAGCCCCGTTAAGCCCGGCGACCTATATACCCCCATACCCCATATAGGCATTTTCCCGGATTTTTCGATAAAGTCCGTGTTCCGTATTTTTTTTTTTTTTCAGGAAAATTTTACATGCACCCACCCCATTGACTGGATGCCCCTTCACCTAGGCTTCACATGGATACCTCATACAACTCCATTGGACCATTAGTGGCTCCCCTAGCTCCAAAACGTCTAGCGGGACCCATACAGGGTCCGGTTTTCGACACTAGGTGACCACATCCCGACGAAATGGCCAGTTTTCGACACCGGATGTGCCGCCATCTTGAACATACGTGCCGCCATCTTGGATATGGCCCATAATGCACCGGGTCAAAATACTCGCTTCTGATTGGCTGAGAGCTCTGTGACGGATTTGAAATACTCGCTTCTGATTGGACGAGAGCTCCGCATTGCGTCTGCGCATGCGCAGAATGATATTCCTACCGCACACCCAACCCATCAGATGCCCCTTCACGAATGCTTCACACGGATACCTCATACAACTCCATCGGCCCATTAGGGACTGCCCTAGCTCCCAAAACGTCTAATTTCATACCCTTGGGCCACCGCGCATGCGCAGAATGCCCATATTTCAACCCCACACCCAGCCCATGAGATGCCCCCTCACATAGGCTTCACTTTGATACCTCACTCGACCCCATTGGACCTTTAGTGGCTCCCCTACATCCCAAAACGTCTATTTTCATA
Organism: Hanleya hanleyi; assembly: GCA_036873755.1. NCBI lineage: Eukaryota > Metazoa > Mollusca > Polyplacophora > Lepidopleurida > Hanleyidae > Hanleya > Hanleya hanleyi. Next base: position 21,379 of record JAVTVY010054983.1, on the reverse strand, counting down.
CTCTTGGGCCACCGCGCATGCGCAGAATGCCGATATTTCAACCCCACACCCAGCCCATTAGATGCCCCTTCACGAATGCTTCACTTTGATACCTCACTCGACCCCATTGGACCATTAGGGCTCCCCTACTCCAAAACGTCTATTTTCATACCCTTGGGCCACCGCGCATGCGCAGAATGCCGATATTTCAACCCCGCACCCAGCCCATTAGATGCCCCTTCACGAATGCTTCACTTTGATACCTCACTCGACCCCATTGGACCAATAGGGACTCCCCTACATCCCAAAACGGCTATTTTCATACCCTTGGGCCACCGCGCATGCGCAGAATGCCGATATTTCAACCCCACACCCAGCCCATCAGATGCCCCTTCACGAATCCTTCACTTTGATACCTCACTCGACCCCATTGGACCATTAGTAGCTCCCCTAGCTCCAAAACGTCTATTTGCATACCCTTGGGCCACCGCGCATGCGCAGAATGCCGATATTTCAACCCCACACCCAGCCCATCAGATGCCCCTTCACGAATGCTTCACTTTGATACCTCACTCGACCCTATCGGACCATTTTATCTAGGGACTACTTTTTCTCCGCGGAAGCTTTTTCCCGCGACCGAATCACCGCCAAAACCGCGGCCAGACCGCATCACCGCGGATGAATACATCCCCTCCAACAATTGGAACTCTCCTGTGCTGGAGGCAGTCTAGCCCCAGAACTCACTTTAGCTGCGAAAACTGACCTCTGGCCTAGTGGATTTCTGGGAGCAGAAACGGAAACGTCACACTTGTTTGTTTACTTTCTTATTTATTCTACTTTTTATATGTTTTGTACTCTGTCCCAAATGGGATGCTCAGTGCAATAAAGAATCTTATCTTATCATGCACACAATTAATTTTCGGCGGAACCAATCTCGCATTCGTCTATTTCCGTATTGGCGGAAATTAGCCCAGTTGCTGAGTTCTGGTGATAGATTGCTATTATTCAACTAAACATAGAAATAGTTTTGTATAATTTGAATGAGTTATGTTCGTTTGGTTAAAATTAACTGAATTTCACAATAAAATGCACCCGGATCTCTCGATTATCGAAGGCACTATTTCTTAGCCGGCTCACTGCGTGATCGTCACACGCTCCCCACCAGTGGGGATTTGTGCGTTCTATGTGAGAGGCTTGTTCCGCCAATACGGAAATAGCCGAACGTGAGATTGTGCTGGAGGTAGCTTTTGGTGATTCTGCCGGAACTATAGTGCACTTGACCTCTCCTCCACGTTTCCGCCACAAATGACCTCTACATCCGGGTGAAATGTAACTCAATTCACGCTTACTATACTACTGGCCAACACTCTGGAGAAAGCATCAAAACAAATAACAAACCTGAGACTGAATACCGGTAATTACCTAATATTAAGCATCTACTTAAAACAAAAATTTCTTCGTCAATTAAAAATGGAATTACACTCAGGACTAGAATGTACTAGATAATTTAAATTTTCCATAAAATAGCAACTGAGTATTGTCATGACATGCATATATTGAAGCCGTCAATAAAGGGACATAACTCTGTGGAAAATCACCGAGGAGGTGAAAAACCTGACATTTCACATCTACAAGGTACTAAGCACCTTGGGTGCATTCCACACCTAAATGATGTGCGGCTAATAGCAGGCATGGGTTCGGATCTTCGACTTTAAATAGATGTAAAATCTTTAATAAAAACCCTGTAAAAGTATATATTTTCTAAATGGGCACACTCGTGCCATTATTTCAGGAGACTTGTGAGCTATTGTAATTGAAAAGGAAAGACGTCCAATCCTCCTTAAACCTTCTTCAACTTTTCTGAAAAACTCCATAAAATATAGGAAAATGTGTCAAATTCTACCCGCAACCCAGAGAAAACGTATGAAATGATTTTCTTCTTATGTATGTTAAAGTGTTTCCCGTCCAAGGGACAATTTAAAATGGCGAAAAAAACAGGGGGTCGACCTACTCGTTTTTTGTAAAATTTATCGCCATAAAGGAATCATCATTTTCGCTTCCCGAAAAAGTGCGGATTTTGGCCCGCCAGATATTCAATTCCGGACACGATTAACTCTGTAGTGGCGAGTGGGTGTGATCGACAAGCAATTGTTACAGCCTCGTTTGGAGAAATGGTTACGTCCAGCATGATGATACTATAGATATCAGTTAGTATAAAGGTAAGAAGATTTACCATGCTGTCAAACTCGGGCGACCTTCCTTATTATAAAATTATAATTATAAGTGTGGAGTGCACCCCTTCCAGGTAAATTTCAATGTTATCCCTCAAATAATAACCAAGATATGAGTCGGACGAGCATATATTGCATGAATTCCACGAAAAAGCGGACATCGCTAAAAACAGCTCTTTTCGCATAAAATACACTACACATTCTCTCGTATAGATCATATATTAGCATGCTGTTTTTTCTATTCGCTTCCTATGGTCTCCGGGGACACGTTAATAACAGAGAAGATGTGTTTTAATTGCGAAATATTTTTTCCAGCAATTTTTGAACCTGAATAACTCAGGAAATTCGAAATTGTCAAGGAAGAAAAGTTGCATTTTACTGAAAACTATACTATTTTGAAACATCTGTAGAAAAGATATGCATGTGACGGGAACTGTATACCTTGGTAAAAATAAGAGTTCAGAGTTTTAATTTTATAAGTAGAAGTGATAAATTCACTCTACGAATATTTTTTTTTTTGAGAAAATGTGTAATTAATAAAGCTCTTTTACCGAGAAGATTTAAAAAGCGCACTCGTGATTCCGTCACGATTTTTTTGTGATTCCGTCACGGAGTGGATTTAACCCCTGTGATGATCCATGCGGAAAAAAATGTTATCATCCTTGGGTACTGTATGTTAGTAAGAGATGTCATATAAGAATAATCAGATTGAAACAGAGCAGCAAAAAATAGACACGCAATATTAGTCAAAAGTCCTGTCCGTTTTAGGTGAATCCGTCACGAACATTTCGAGGCATGATTTACTGAAAATGCTGGATCATCTGTATATTTTTCATGGATCCGTAAAAAGATATCATATAGAATAGCAAACTAAACATAAAACTACATGGATATGACCACGGGGCTTCCGAGTATATGGCGTTGAAGAAAAAAAATGTCTTCCCAACGGTGATTTCGTCACGGTGGAATTCATGTTTGACGTTCACGATAAAGGGCAATAATCCTCGGGGGGGAAATCCCCAAAGTAAAACAAGAAATCAAAATAAAAATCAAAACATAATCTGCAAGGTACAAAGCAGCTTCCATGTACATTTCGAAGTTGTCAGTCAAATAGTATAGATTTCGCCCGGACATGTGCGCTCATACGGACGGACGGACTGATTTCTATGGGTGGCACATGTGATCTAAAGTCGAAGTCAGCCAGTTTTCAAAGATACTGTGGCATAGCTCTTCACGAACAGAATCTTCTGTTATATGTCCATCCAAGTCTATGTATAATTTGTAGTCCGAATCCCTTTTATCCTTGGAAACGCCGATGGATATTTGAACGGCATGTTGTGGTGATCCCAATGATACCGCACAAATACCAATCAGCATATCGAAAGACCAGAGGATTTCGAACTAGTGTTTTTTTTAAAATATCCATGTGAATGAAACGTTCTCTCCACAACACTATAGGGTCGACTGATGAACAATCCAGAAGTGAACGCTAGCGTCGATGAACAACGTTCTCTCTACAACGCTGCTATCGATGAGTAATGTTATTCCCACAAAATTAGCGTGGATGAACAACGTTCTCTCTACAATGCTAGCATCGATAAACTGCATTCTCTCCACAACGTTAGCCTCGATAAATAACGTTCTCTCCACAACTCTAGAAAGGATAAACGTTCTATCCGCAATGTTAGAATGTACAACGTCTTCCTCGCAACGCTAGCGTCCGATGAACAGAGTTCTATCCTTAACGTGAACAGTGGTGTCGTCTACACAACGCTAGAGTCAATGAACAGCGTTCTATACACAAAGTTACCTTCGATGAACAATGTTCTCTTCACAACTCTAGAGTTAATGAACATTCTCTCCATAACGTTAGCGTTAATTGACAACGTTCTCTCCACAGCAGAAGCCCTGATAAACAACGTTCTCTCCACAACGTTATAGTGAACAACGTGCGTAGAAGAGCAGAAGGTAATAGAAGAGATGTTCGCTCCATAATGACAAGCTGAGATCCCCAATCGTATTTGAGTATATGTTCAACACTGCCATATGCATAGCTTTGTTAGATACAAACCTGCTAGAAGTAGATTTGTGAAGACCTCCTTCACTGTAGCATCTGTTATATCGAGTTGAGCGTCTGAGCAAAGGTCTTGGTGATCCAACAGACTTTTAATGATACAATCCTCCACGACGGTCGAATCCTTCTGCAATAAGGGTCAATTTATTCAATTAAAATCGTCGAATGCCAGTGCAAGTACTTCCAGATTCGGAATTGGAATTAGAAATCATTGGTATGTGAATCTCCTACAATGGTCACAATATGACCATAATTGATCAAATAATATAGCAATGTCACGAAGGTCTCTAAATATTTTTACCAATGTATTTTAATATTTTAGGACCAAATTGATGGAATTTGGTACTGAAATGGTCATCTTCTACAGTAAATTAAAACATTCTGATACAATATATGCTACACTGGTGATCTTACTGCATGGTGTAATAAACAAACAAATAATATTTTCTGTTAATTTTCTAAGAAATATAGCTTTATAAGCTCTTAACATCTGTGCACCTTCCGTATACCTTACCTTTAAGGGTAAAATTTGCTGTGCGAAGAATTCATCCCGAAGTTTGAGCGCTTTATGGAGATTATTATAGGAGGCATCCTTCAGAAATCGACGCCAGGGAAGAAAATCCAATTTTCGGCTTTTCCCAGAACCGAACGTCTCATTAAAAAGTTCATTTATTTCTACAATTCTTTGAAAATCTGGATCGGAGTGGTCTAGTCGTTTTCCCAGCAACTGAAAAATAAACCAATGTAGTTTTGGAAAACAATCAGGTAATTAAATGGTATTCATCAGTTTGCGTCATCTTTCAACACCTTTCTTACTCCCCTATACCGTCACTGAGCAGCAGATCTAAGATCATATCACTGGAAGTACGCACGGCTCGTTTCATATTGCTATCGGTGAAACGGACGCATTCATGAGCGGTTCCTTTTAGACTATAGATAAAATATAAGTAGTCTATACCCACTCTGGAACGAGGCTTTCAAGAAGCAGCATTGCAATTTAAGTTGAATTAATTCTGGAATATTTACCTATGATATCTAAAAGAATGAGCTTTACAGAGAACAGGTTATCCCGAAAATAACCGGATATTGATACCTGAAAGGCATAAATGTTAGTACTTACCAACAATACCATAACGTTACACACGGCAGAGTATATACACCTCCATGGATCCATTGCTGAACTGTTCCATCTTTCGAAGGTTTTAATCAAATTTTCTATTTCTGGGTTACATCTTTCTTCCAGTAAATCCATTCCAGTTCCATACACTCGTACATATTTCTGTACATGTTTCCTCAACAGTTGTAATTTTGGCGTGTACGTCTGCCACACTATGGAGTGTTTGTTTCTTTCCGCGTGTTCTGTTCTGTACATGTTTGGTCTGCCAGCAAAGTCCCTTCCTTTTTCAACGAGGGCTTCATAAATCGCCGTATAACTGCTTAGAACTATAAATTCTTCACCAAATAATTTGACAGAAAATATGCCACCATATTTCTGGAAATATTCCTGAAGAACTGTATGCATTTTATTTAAATTAATCCATAAACCATGGCCGATAAATGGTAACTGTCCTGGAACCGACGGCACTCTTGCGGATTTCCTTGTCCAATGCTTCCCAGACGTATGTAAGATAAACAGAGCGACCGTCAGCAGTAGAAGAAGGAAAAGCACTGGTAGTGCCAAATCGTCACCCATAATCCCGGTTAAGTTTCTTCTGGACTTCAAGAACGTCTTCCTACTTATGAAATTAAAGAATGGTATCGTATAAATACGGTAGACATGGGGAATTCGGGATAGAACACACCACAGGTGTTTGGCAGGTTAATTAGCTGGGGTGGAGAGGGGGGGGGGGAGTAGCTAAATAATATATAGCCCTCTAGTATGAGCCTATAGATCGGACCTATTGTTGACGATACCCCCTCCCAGCTGATTAACTTGCCTAACACCTGTATATCACACGGCCAGCTACTTCATGCAGAATGCGTCACTTTATAGCACTGTGAAGTAACGTCCCTTTGTGACTGTTTTCAGAGCTATGATTGCTATTACATGGATCGTAGTGTTACAAATACTGACACGGTGCACCAGACTGTGAACGTTTATCACCATTGTGTACTGTGTATGCCTATTGGTGGGGCGGAGGCGGTAATTATAAGGGTGACACCCATATGAACCGGAAGACAACTGTACAAATGAAACCTTAGTTTTCGTCAACGCAGACTGCCGGTAAAAAAGGAAAGAATTGTCCGCGGGGGGAAAAAATTTACTTAAAATCCGGCTCCTATATAATATTAATGATTTAGCCAAGCTAACACGTACCATAGTCATGCTCGTACACATCCACGTGTTGTGATCATGTTGATTCCCCGACTGTTTATCATATTATGTATGCGTACATTGCCTGCACATCAGTGCAGCGCTGCAGGTTTTCTGAACAAGAACAAAGCTCCCCATACAATGCCATAGAATAGAAGATTCACACCGAAATAAATCGGAATCATGCGATTCTCTGTTGTCAAGAACTCGACCCGATGATTGATCAGTGAGGTCATTGCTCCCGAGGTACTGGATAGAAGACTGGGCCAAGGTCAGTCTATCGTGTAAATGTCGACAGAAGTCACCTTGACGTGCTTTATGCTGCAGCCGCGTGAGAATAGTAAACTCCTCGCATGACCATAACCAGCACAACATACGAGAATGACGTCGGAATACGGTAACAGCGAAGACTCATCAGTCATGCAAGCATGATAGTGAGAACTGGAAAGCAGTCTGTTATGGTGGCTTGTTAGGGCCATGCATTGATCTTTCTAATTTTCTGCTTTTCTCTAATTTTCAAGATTTCACTTTCGCATTTTCTTTCTTTTCTTGTCGTTTCATTTTCGATTTGATCAAATTTATCTCTGATTTTTTACATTTTTTAAAATTCATTTTCACGAAACTGCAACCATTGCCATACGAAAACGCTGGAAATTCATTTTCAAGAGACAAGAACAATGCAAACGACCACATGAAAACACTGGAAATTAGCGAAAACCTAGAAAATGACGTGAAACATCAGCAATAGCAAAAAACACAGAAAATAATATCCACTGCGGTGGAAATAATATCCACCGCGGTGAAAATAATTTCCACCACAGTGAAAATAATTTCCACCGCGGTGAAAATAATATCCACCGCGGTGGCAATAATATCCTAATATAATATATACCACAGTGGATATTATTTCCATCATGGTGGATATTATTTTCACCGCGGGGGAAATCATCTTCACCGCGGTGGATATTATTTCTATCACGGTGGATATCATTTTCACTGCGGTGGAAATTATTTCCACCGCGGTGGATATTATTTTCCCAGTGTTTTCATGTGGTCGTTTGAATTGTTCTTGTCTCTTGAAAATGAATTTCCAGCATTTCCGTATGGAAATGTTTGTAGTTTCTTGGAAATGAATAAAAAAAAAAAATTTAAATCAGAGATAAATTTTGAAAAATGGAAAATGAATCTAAGAGGATGACAAGAAAAGAGAGAAAATGTGAAAGTGAAATCTTGAAAATTAGAGAAAGGCAGAAAATTGGAAAGATCAATGCATGGCCCTAACAAGCCACCGTAGTCTGTCCTAACGCAAAGCCACAAAAATGTCTAGTACATCCATATTTATGTTATCGATGTGCCTATATGGTACACCAGAACGTCCACAGCAAATGTGAAAGTACGTGCGGTTCGGCATGCGCTCTTGTCAGTCGTCGTCCACAACGATGTTATTTCTATGGCAAGCCAAAGTGCTTTTTGTTCAAGAATTTCCGATATCGGAAATTTATGTCCTTCAATTTCCGATATCGAAAATTGAATTCTCGATATCGGAAACTCAATTTCCGATATCGGAAATTTATGTCCTTCAATTTCCGATATCGAAAATTGAATTCTCGATATCGGAAACTCAATTTCCGATATCGGAAATTAGAATTTTGGATATCGGAAATTGAATTTCCGATATCGAGAATTGCAATTTCCGATATCGGAAATTCGAAGTCAATTCCCGATATCGGAAATTGTCACTGCAATGTTGGTTTTCGTAAAGCTTCCGATATCGGAAATTGAGTGACAATTTCCGATATTCCCGATATCGGGAATTCAATTTCCGATATCGGAAATAGAATGTATTGCTCCTTGCTTCACTAATATCAAGAGAACTCATTCTGTGGTTTGGATTCTCTAATAATTCGAATGAAATTGAGCCAAACCTGGGGGGAAAATGGTCTCTTCTTAATACACAAAACTAACAAGAAAAATAAATCCATAACTTTACCCCATCGTACGGTGGCCCGCAGGGAACATCGATTTTTCAAATACATATATTTTTTTACATTTTTAGCCCACCATCACCAGATGGTGGGCTGTTCAAATCACTTTTCGTCCGTGGTCCATCGTCCGTCCGTCCGTCGTCCGTCCGTCAGTCCGTCCGCAAACAATTCTTGTTACCGCCATTTCTCAGGAACTACTGCATGGATCTTTTTCAAATTTGGTACACAGGTTCCCCTTGGGGTCTAGTTGTGCAAGAAACCTTTTCTGGTCCGATTCGACAAACAATATGCCCACCAGGCAGCCATCTTAGATTTCCCCATGAAACCTTGTTACCGCGTTTTCTCAGGAACTGCTGCATGGATCTTTTTCAAATTTGGTACACAGGTTCCCCTTGGGGTCTAGTTGTGCAAGAAACCTTTTCTGGTCCGATTCGACAAACAATATGCCCACCAGGCAGCCATCTTAGATTTCCCCATGAACCTTGTTATCGCGTTTTCTCAGGAACTGCTGCATGGATCTTTTTCAAATTTGGTACACAGGTCCCACATGGGATCTAGTTGAGCAAAATACCTTTTCTGATCCGATTCGAAAATCCAATATGGCCACCAGGCAGCCATCTTGGATTTCCCCATGAAACTTAGTTATCGTTATTTCTCAGTACCGCACGGATCTTTCTCAAATATGATACACAGGTTCCCCTTGTCGCCTAGTTGTGCAAGATACCTTTTCTGGTCCGATTCGAAAATCCAACATGGCCACAAGGCGGCCATCTTGGATTTCCCCATGAAACTGCAGGAACTATTGCATGGATCTTTCTCAAATTTGATACACAGGTTCGCCTTGTGGCCCAGTTGTGCAAGATACCTTTTTTTGTCCGATTCGAAAATCCAATATGGCTGCCAGGTGGCCATCTTGATTTTCCCCTTGAAACATTGTTATCCTGAATTCTCAGGAAATATTTTATGGATCTTTCTGAAATTTGCTACACAGGTCCCACATGGGTCCTAGTTGTGCAAGATACCTTTTTTGGTCCGATTCGAAAATCCAATTAATACGGTATTCCCGAGTTGTGACGTTGCATCACAACAGTCGGCGGATCAAACGGTGGGGCATATTCTATATATTGACTATAGAGAATATCCATATCTTCACCTTCCATATCAAGGAGTTCAAATAATTCGGATTTAAAATGTATTTCTTCAAATTTTAAATCAGTTTTCTTTAGTCCATGCACTTGCAAGTGAACTGCCCCACCCTTTCGTCTGCCGGCGGGTCAGCTACATGAAGGGACGTCACTCTTGTAACACAATGTCACAACTCGACAACTGTAAACTACTGCATGTTTCGATCCAAGGGAAATAATCAGGATTCAGACACATTGAAATTCGAAGATTCAACATTACTGCGCGGACCGGATCCCTTCAGTATTAAGTATTGTACCATCTTACTATTTCCGAGCATGGTATCTTAAAAGAGATATCTCAAACTAGTCCAGTAAACAGAACAGAATTAGCATTCGTTCCTAAGTATGCCAAAGTGTCAAAGAGATTTTTCTTCGCTTCCAGTACCCAATGATGACACGTGCAAAAAAATAAAGAAAATAAAAATACTACAAAACGAAGACGAAGGATCCTCCGTACATGTACATTCACTTTCAGACTAACTTTGCTCATTTCTCTTGTACTATAACAACCGACATAAGTACAGTTTCTAGAAATCTTGAAACTCCTGAAACTTAGAAAGATTATAAAAGCGTACCTGAGATACATCACATATCACGAATCGTTAGATTCTTGGTATGTGCTTTAGAGTAGGTTAACCGGAAGACTATATACTGTGAAGCCATGGGACTGTCAGTATGTCGGCACCTCTTCTCACTTCCCTTATATGTGTTGTAATTTTCACCTGTATATGGCGAGATTCTGCTGGTGGACGTTTCGTCCCCGAGGCCCGCCTCCTGTACAGACCTTTTGATCTTTGATATATGTTGGCATTTGTGGGAAGTTGATGCTTGGTCGACATCGGGCCTTACAGGCTAGTCTTTTGTGTTAAATGCCGTCATTTTCATCTGACGACGATACAGCTCACCAATACCCAGTGTACGAGTTGTCACAGCTCACCAATTACCAATACACGAGTTGTCAGAGCATTTCCATCATAGCTCTCTAAATTTGTATATAATACCGCTTATGCCGGTGCTAGGGGCCGTGTGTCATGTCATGTCAACGTCACAAAACATTGTTGCAGAAACTTATAAAACAGGGCTACACCGCCAAGCGCCTCCACTCAAAGTTTCTCAAATTTGGCGATATATATCGCATGCTGATAGCAAAATACGAGCGTAGCGTGCAAGATCTATGGCGTTACGTTTCGTAACTTGTGTCTAATTCCGCTTAACCCGGGGCTAGGGGCCGTATGAACCCATGTACTTCAAGATCCTCATGGTACTCATATGAACAGTCACAATCAAAGCGTGACTGAGATACATCATTCTTTAGATGACGACCTTACAACGAATATTATGGATTAAGAATACTGATCAGCGATACGGATTTGATATTTTTGGAACATCATGATGTCTTGCCGGCATCATTGAAAACTGTTGACCGCTTCTCTCTTGCAGGAAACAAGCCTATGTTTATGTATACTATGATTGTCTTTTTTGAATTTGGTGCTAATACTGTTATATGGAATATGGAATAGGTATTTGGATTATGGACGCGGATATTCTCTAATGGACGACAGCTGAATTATGAATGACGGACCAGACGTTTGTAATCCAAGTTGCCACATGGACAGGTACAATAACTGTTAGGAAAAAACATTAGGAAAAAAATAGGTACAAAAAAACGTTAGGAAAAAACAATTACTCATAGGTAAGCATTTTTCTGGACCCGACCATGGCTGGGATAACTTTAGTATTCAGATCATAGACGTCGTCTATCCATCTACCAAGGATTCCCCCTTTGGATTTGAGAGAAAAATCCGAGAGCGGGAATTATTCTGGATGCTAGAACTTGGGTCGGTGTTTCCGTTTGGTTTAAATGATAATGTCAGTGGGTTCGGCAATGCTACAAACCGCCGTTCAAATATATCCAACATTACCCAGCTATTTAAACCCCATCAACGGAGGCATCGCAGCCATGGTTGGCGAAAGTTTAATAGTTCGATGATTCACGATCATATCACTTTAAATTATTTAGTGGGTTTATCTAACACACCCAATAGTATACATAGCTTACGTACAGTTCTGTATGCGTTACCTCTGAGAGCTTTAGATCGAATAGCCAGAGATATACAACAATCTGCGTCTTCAGGAAATATAATACCACCAAAAATCAGTAAAGTATGTCAAGATATAGCGTATTTTCGGTTGTATCGTCCAGTGAACATAATCGAAACATCTCAAGATCGGCTTTTCTTGAAACTCAACTACTTAGATAAAGGACTGGACATCATTAATTTACCTCGAATCCTGAATGATCCAGAGGTACGCAACGCTGTACCAAACTATTTTAAGTTCACAGAACCTCCTTGCATTTCATATAAGTACACTAAATCTATAGCCACCAAAATATTCCATTACTCCAATGCTGTCCAGGAGTTTGACTGGAACTTATACACGTCAGGAGGCTATAGTTGTGATTGTGAATCGTCGAACTTTATCTATACACCATGCAAACATGTTGTGACTGGTGACCTTGATGTGGTGAGTGATAAGGACCTCAAATTACTGCTGATGAAAGGGCCTAAATATAGTGAGCCAAGAAGAATAAATCTGAAGGCCGACCAGAAGTTAGTACAAAACAAGTACTGGGAAACCTCAATTCGCAAGAAGTTCTAGCAAATCTCCAGAGTAAATTCGTCTTAGTCCCAGCAGACAAAGCTCCAAATAATATAATATTCATATGTAAATATTACTATTACCAGGTGCTGATTAAAGAATTGAGTGTAGACATATCATCATCAAATACGTCTACTTACTCCCAAACTTCATTTACTCTGGAAGATTTATTTAGCAATCACAAAACGTTTCTCAGGGAAAGAGGTATTTCTTCCAACCAATCATAACGGCATACCAAAAATATACTGGACTCCCAAAATGCATAAATCACCATACAAAGCTAGATTCATAGCTGGTTCTAGAAGCTGTACCACCAAACTTCTTTCAACCCTATTGACGACGGCCCTTCAGGAGGTAAAAGCGTTTTGGGAAAGGTATTACGTCACTATTTCTAAAAACTCTGGCGTTGAATGTATGTGGATATTGAAAAACTCAAAATGTCTTACGGAAGAACTTGATGCTAAAGGTCACATACCGTACAGACATGTATCCACATGGGATTTCTCGAATCTCTATATTACAATCCCTCATCAGGACCTTATTGACCGTCTAAGTTCATTAATAGTATCTGTGTTCAAGAAAACTGATCGTAGATATATTAATGTCGGAAGCCATAAAGCATTCTTTAGCTCTACTACATACAAGAGATATCATTCATGGGATGTTTATTTGTTTATAGAGTTGCTTGAATTTCTCATTAACGCTATCTGCCCGGGGCTTTTTGGGACCTGTCCAGGCCTGGGGGGGGGGGCGAAATGGCCCCCCTAATTATTTTTCTTACCCCTCGAGCTAGGGGGCTGAAACTTATCACACTATATGTGAAATGTAAAAAAAAATCCAAGATGGCCGCTTTGATGACGTCACAGTGACGTCATTTTCAAAAACAGCATTTTTTGGTCGATTTTTCGGTCAGATTTTCCGAATTTTTGTTTATGCAATTTCTCCGCAAAAACTACATAATAAATTAGTAAATATTAATGCGATGTGAAATAAAATAGTCTTTGCCCACTTTTCATCGCGGAAAAGCCGAAATTTGGAAGAAATATGACAAAAACATAACTTTTGTGGTACCCCACGTGGCTCGGGGGGTTATGCAAATAGACTCAAAATGACTCCAATACGATAAACTATAAAGTCACGGAGTTTCAGCTCTCCATTTTTTGTCGTTCCGGCGATAGCGCAGAATGTTTGGTAGGGGGGCCAGGTAGGGTTAAAAATATCTATGTGAAATTTGGCAACACAATATATCAGCAACATATAGGTATTCCAATGGGTACTAATTGTGCACCCCTGTTGGCTGACCTGTATTTGTTCTCTTATGAATATGACTATATGCAGGCGCTTTCAAATACCGGACCATTCAAAGCCCGTTCCTTCTCACCAAACGTTATTTAGACGATCTTCTCGCTGTGGATAATCGCTATATAAATGAGGCTGTGAAGAATATATATCCACCTTCACTGGATTTGAAGGAAACTATATCTCTATAAAAATGAAGCGGGCATTCTCTCTCGTCGACTTTATGACAAAATAGATGATTACAATTTCGATATCGTAAACTATCCCTTTCTGGACAGTAATATTCCAGTGGGACCTATATATACATATCTCGCCTAGTAGCATTTGCTAGATCCTGTGTTAAATGTGACGATTTTAATCAACGTCACAAAAACATTGTTGCAGAAACAGGGCTATTCCACCAAGCGCCTCCACTCAAAGTTTCTCAAATTTGGCGATACATATCACATACTGATAGCAAAATACGAACGTAGCGTGTCAGATCTATGGCGTTACGTTTCGTAACTTGTGTCTAATTCCGCTTAACCCAGGGCTAGGGGCCGTATGAACCCATGTATTTCAAGATCCTCATGGTGCTCATATGAACAGTCATAATCAAAGCGTGACTGAGATACATCATTCTCTAGATGATGACTTTACAACGATTATTATGGATTAAGGATACTGATCAGCGATGCGAATTTTATATTTTTGGAACATCATGATGTCTTGTCGGCATCATTGAAAGCTGTTGACCGCTTCTCTCTTGCAGGAAACTAGCCTATGTTTATGTATACTATGATTGTCTTTTCGAATTTGGTGCCAATACTGTTAGATGGAAATGGGATAGGTCTGGATTATGGATGCGGATATTCTCTAATGGACGACGGCTGAATTATGGATGACGGACTAGACGCTTGTAATTTGGATTATGGACGCGGATATTCTTTAATGGACGACGTCTGAATTATGAATGACGGACTAGAGGCGTGTCTCTTCCATCATAGCTCTCTAGATTTGTATCTAATACCGCTTATGCCGGTGCTAGGGGCCGTGTGGTCATGTCATCCAAGTTGCCACCTGAACAGGTACAATAAAAGCGTACCTGAGATACAACACATCACGAATCGTTAGATTCTAGGTATGTGCTTTAGAATAGGTTAACTAGAAGACTATACTGTGAAGCCATATGACTCTGTCAGTATGTCGGCACCTCTTCCCACTTCCCTTATATATGTTGTAATTTGGAAAACGGAGGATCCTCAGATCCTTAGTAGCACCTGTAAATCCCGGCGTCAATGCCAAGATAATAGACCTACATATATTTGTCAAATGACATGTACAGAGGGCGGGCCTCGGGGAATAACAATCCACTAGCTGAATCTTACTATATACAGATAATAAATTGGAGAGAGGACAGAAAAGTTGACGGCGTCTAGCAACTAAAATGCACCAAAGTACACAGTACATTGTACCACGTCTAAGTCCCATATCCGCATTTTCACAAGTCCAGGTAAATCCTAAATCCTCGCAGAGGGTTTACCTGGACATTTTTGGTGATTCGAATGAGTTCTTGAGTCGATGCCTCTATTATACAATCCCGTATATTTCATCCCCCGCGCTTGTTTTGAATTAGCATGTCGGTATCCCCAGCCTGCGGTTTATGCTTTGACTTCCGATGTCGATTTCCGCTTGACATCAAAGCAGTTTGGCCCGCGATGAAATTGAAACCTGTCACACCTCATACCTCGCAGCGGATTGGCCTAATCAATCAGCTTAGCACGTTCACTGATTGGGTTGATTCAGGGGAAACCCCTTCATCTGTTTATATCCAGAACTCGTATGGGTAACTAACCAAGCCAGTGTATCGATCCCAATAGATCGATCGATACACTGGCTCGCGAGGATGCATATCCGAAGCAGCTGCCGAGTTCGACAAGACTTTAGGGTGCTCTCCAGAATCTTCTTCTATTCGACATCGAATAAACCATGAGTCCGCTGTTCAGCCACCAAAAGTCATAAAATCGTCAACTCAGATCGCTTATGTGTATATATGGTTTAGAAGAGCATGATTAAGCGAATATTTTAGGACATAGCCATGATATGTTAGAGAAAATTGAAGGTCGAACATTCCCCACCAAACTTGCTTCATCTTTAGCTTGGAAACCCATTAAACAGTCGAATAATGATCAAATTCGGCCTAATTTCTCGAAAAATCTGTAAGAACGATTTCAATAAATTTCTGTCTCGTGTTTCAAGGTCCGGTACCAAGAAAAGTTTTTTTTGAGCCGTAATTGTGTCAATATTTTTTTAGCACAGCCAAATGGCATAACTGAGGCAGGAATAAATACTCCTCGACAGCACTGACAATGCTGAACAGGATGATGTTATAGATATAAGCTATCAAAAAGGCAAGAAGAATTATGATATAGCAGGAAACAGACGATCTACCCTATTACGATATTAGACAGAGACCATTGCTACGAAACTGCTGAGTCTACCAGCACTTTTGCCGTCCTGACCGATGCTGATACCCGAGGTTAGACTAAGTACCAGAGAAAGCTCTGAGCGGTATTGGATGTAAGCTACGATCATGATGCAAATGATAAAGAAAGTCTGCCATTACTGGAACAGTGACTGAATTGGGATCATATCCGTGTGACTGGCACCATCATGTGAAGTAGTTCCACTTGGACTGGTATGGACGAGTTGTGGAAGGTATGTTTGCTGCTTCCATTGCCTCCGTAACTTGTCATGAAAAATCGTGACTTGCGAGGGCATCTTTATAACTTGGCGCCGTGAAGGTTGGCCCACCGTGGGTATTAATACAATATTCCGTGTGATTGACCAGAATTATCCATTGTGGTAGTTGACTTGGTGTATCTACTGTCAGTAACCGAGTAACGGGAACCATGAATGACGAGACCACCAAAGGTTATTCTCACACAATCCGGAATGTTGTCGGAATACGTCGCCGAGGAGCCTCCATTCCGTCTGTATTATCTTGTCCGTATGTGACAAATTGTCCACTAACACGTTCAAATATCCTGGAACATGCTCTGCCCGAACTTGACAGCACTGATCCTGTGCCCACTGAAAGAGGTCCCATGTCTCTTGAAACAACGGTCGAGACCTTTTGCCCCCCAACTTGGTGATATAGAAGAACATTGTGGTATTGTCTTTGGCCAACATCAACGACGTTCCATGTAATGAACTGGACAACTGTATCAATAAATCAATCTCAACTCCCAGACACTGTTGTGCACTCTGGCTTGATGTAGCTCTCCAAGGTGAGCTTCCCTCCCCATTGATGATGTGTCTTTGAATAAGTGCAGCGTTGGGCGGAGAGAATAACGTGATACTCCCCTATGACGTTCTGTCGGTTATGCCAACACCTCTGGAACGGATGTAAGTCTCGTACCACCAGAACCGGAGGTTTGCGCGATGAAGGTTGTATGAATGAGTGAAGATGAAACTTTGAAAGCAGGATCTGAAGCCACCCGAACTGTGTTATTTCTTGAGTCGATGACAGGAGCTCGAAAAATCTTTGCCATTGCAGTAAGGATAAACACTTTGAATTTGGTTCTGAATCTTGTTCCATCGTGCTTCTGGAGCAGGATAATCTCTCTGATGGTGACGAAGATCGCTCAGATATACTGTCGACGCTGGTCAGGCCCCAGCTTCATCTTCATATGATGAGCAATGAAACCCAGATGATGTAGGATTTCCAAAGTGAAGTGAATCTGTTACCTGAGTTTTAGCGTCTCTGAAAGGGATGGCGTCTATGTGAAATTCGATGTCTATACATCATAAACTGTCATAACTGGCCATGATATGGGGGGAGGGGGAGGAAACACCAGGGGGTGACCCATCCTCGCTAAATCCAGGGGTATCTCGAGTTTCGGTATCTCTATAGTAGATACCCCTGGTCCACTTGCACACTGTTTCGCGATGAACGACAACACAGCTGTAGATGTCAGCCAATCAGCAAAAGCAACATCCAGCACATATTGACCAACAGATCACTTGTTCACCGCGACCATGGCGACCGTGACAACAGATTCGAAAACACCATAGCTTGTGCGATACCCGGTGGCAGATGAACACGCACATTTTCAACAACCATGAACATTAATAAATATAAAGGAAACATAGTTTAAAGCAAAATCTATTTGAAGAGGAAACAAACCCATACATCTACCCTCAAACATCCAACAAGCCAGGCAAATGTAGGAAACACTGAAACTTTAAAGGCGGTCCGCGATGTCAGTGTATCCGACCTCACACCTTTCCACTGAAGGACTGAAATAACAAACGGATTTCTATAAATTTCACTGATCTTTCCATTAATATTTTATTGTTATGCGTGCTTGGATTAAATATTTTACATTCGGTATCAGCGAATAGTTTAGCAGCGAAAGTAAAACTCTAACGTATTTTACCATCAGCGCAGTTTTTCTAGGTCACGTAACTGGAATGCGGGAGGAACGCGGTCTGCTATGCAAGATAGTCAAGGGTTCGCTTTTGGCTCACAAATAGAAACCTTGACGTCGTGAAGATGGCGATGACCGAGATGCCGAACGATAGAACCTGTCACTCGAATTGCCTCTTGGCGATGACCAAACGTAGATATCGACGATGGTTTGGATGAACGGGGACGCTAATGTGCACCCTGCAGGTCTATGGAAGCTATCCATTTCCCCGGTTGTAGGCGAGCGCGTATAGACGGTAATGATGTCATCTTGAAATGAGGCGCTGGTGCGAGCTACTTCTTCTTTAGTTCGCTTTTTTCGTAGTTCGCGCCTTCCTGCTGATTTAAGAAGATCGGCCTTAGAAGCCTGCCCTGTTCCCCTTCTGGTAACTCCTGAACGGCGCCCTTTCCAACTAAACATGATACAGATGACCCCAAATTTTCTACATTTTTTCAACGAATTGGGAGACGCGATGGATTGGGTCTGATGATCAGGTGTAGATATTCTAGGAAGGGAAAGAAAAATCCATCCTTGAGTGATCTGATGACCTTGAAGTCAACCGCCCACAACTGGACGGATGGTAGTTTGCAAAGACGAATGATGAATGGAATATTCAGAGGATGGTATCTGTCAATTTTGGCCGTCGGGATTCCATCTCCTGTCAGAGGACTTTTTCCCGTGTATGTCCCGAAATTGATTGCCTTTGTCGACGGGATGTAAACTGTTCCACTCTGACTTCACTCTGGTGACCTCTCTATGCTTTGCCCTTGCCTTTGCCTCTCGTGGCAGGAACACCATTCACCACTGGAGACAAAATACATGACGACGTCTCGTCCCTCACTACGGGCAGCTCCATATCCTCACACAATGAAATGTCGTTGAATATAGAGTCGAAGTTGCTGTCGCTCGTTTTTGAAGGCCTTGAAGGGCTCCCGCATATTTATGCCACGTAATGTCGTCCCAGTTCTAGGCAATTAATTAAACACAACGTTGAAAAGGTGGTGGAAAACGATGCCGGCGTACTGACATGAAGTCATATGAGCCCACAGACAAATATACTGAATGCATATTTCTAAAACATCAAAAGAACCAAAAGTGATCCCTGTGATGTTTGGTATCCCAGCCATGCTTTGATTGTAGCTGTTCATGTGAACATATTGAATTGACATGACCACACGGCCCCAAGCACCGGTTTGAGCGGTATTACATACAAATATTCAGAACGATTATGTAAAAGCACTATCAAGTCATCTGTTGGGAACTGACTCTATGTGACCGCCAGACAGTAAAAACGGCACAAACGAGAGACTATTTATTGAATGCAAATTCGTATTCAGAATAAATACCAGTGAGGTCCGACGCCGACGACGTCTCTAACATATGTGAATTGCACGAGCAGCAGAACATATGTGAGTCATCTTTTGGTCACAAATGAAAGCTCGTGTGAAACACAGGAGAACAGCATTTCCCCGAATACATGTGTAACACATAAATTGGTACTCAAAGCGTTTAGATCTCCCTAAAATGGGCACACCCTCTATCAGGTGTGGCAATTTTTTAAGGATGGGACAAAGGGTGGGGCATATACCCATGGAGGATGAGCAATCGTGAATCATCCCTGGTAGTAGTGCCTCTGAGAAGGGATTTCTTTACCAATGGGCGAAACCCAGTGCGAGGCAACACCAACTTAATTTTGTATTTCACGGACGCGCCGACATTGAAAATCAGAATAAAAACGAATTTCAAATTGCCTCTTTTTGACGAATGTTGGAACATTAAGAGTTCAACCTTTTTTCATTCCTGTATGAAATAGGCTGTTGTACTCTATCTGAAGCAATGACAAACAACTGGAAGTCAGCGAACTGTTGTTGTAAAATGCTGCTAATAGTGAGTGGGTGAATAGAATTAAACGTCGGTTTCAACAATATTTCAGCTATATCGCGACGAACCAACAAAGCACCACCCAGCCAAGTTGCATTCCTGCTACTTCAAAGAAGAAATCTTTGAAGCAGCAAGGAACCAGATAACATCCATAAACCCTATAAAACACTGAGGACAGCACACAAGACCCAGACAGGTCGCTTACATGGTGCAACAAAGGCAAGTGATATTACAGTGCTGAAAATCACATTATAGAGTTCCTGTTGCTTCTCAGCAAAATGCATTGAAGCAACAACCACAACGATGATGATGAGAATGTTAGATTTGAATTGTTTGTTGGCAGTTAAAAGTATGGGACTTAACATACAGTTTTTGACGTCAGTCATATTCATGCACTCCGGGTCCATCATCAGTTGCATATGTGGTATTAATTTAGAAAGCCAAGCTATATTTCATGTTGTATCATAATATAAAGTATATAACATTGAAAAAAAATAGGTTTAGTCAACCGGGATAGGCGTCTAGACATCACCAATTGCACATGCATTATGAATTTGAGAGCCTATCTTCACTTCTTTAAAAATTACTTCTAATGCTACATTTAACCTTGATAAAACAGGTGGTCAGTCATATTCATAAGGCTTCTGATCCATCACCATCTGCATATGTGGTATGACCCGAAAGATGAACAGACAGACAGATAGACAGACAGACAGACAGACAGACAGATGGACGGACAGACATATGATATGGACAATTCAGTTCCATTTGAGGCATCATTACATATTATCTTCAAAGTCTAAATATTCTGTCAAAATGCACCAGAACAAACCATTATAAATTTCATAGGTGAGACGTGCCATATAGCAGGAATGTAAAAGTTCCACTTCAAAAATCTTTCCACTTTTTCAGTCTAAAAAATAGTTAACAGTTGTATAAGTATGCTGTCAAAATGCAATGGTGCCATTTCATCTCTTAAGTTTCACGTAAATTCTGGGGACCTTCACATAAAACAAAAAAACAAATGAGCATTAACGAAGTGATAGTTTGTTATTTTACTCATTGAAAATTGGTCAGAATGCTTCTCCAGACATCTGGAAGCCAAGGGCTTCACAGCCGCTGGAGACTAAACAAGTGTAATTGAGATAACCATACCGCTGAACAGGATCAAATTATTATTATCAGTATTGAAGAGAGAAGCAGCACTGATTCAGTTTACTTTGTTGACACAAGCACTAGTCCCCTTATGTTAAGTGCATTATGCAATAAGTCAACCACTTCAGATTTATCACTTGAATGGACAACATACAGGCATACACT
>JAVTVY010054982.1:0-31391 GCA_036873755.1 Hanleya hanleyi | reverse complement strand
TTCTCCAACATCATTTTACATTGATCAACTAGATATTTGTAGAACTTTGTAGGTTTACTCATGTTATTTGTAGAACTTTGTAGGTTTACTCATGTTATTATATAGGAATTGCAGAAAAGTGGTATTTGCGAACTAATGAAGAAACGTTTTCCAACCTATGATGAGTTTTCTCATGATTTAATTATAATATTGTCATAATATTCAATTCACTAGTGAGTTTCTCTTCATTTGAATGCGAATATAATATCACTGACGTATACGAGGATCAGAAATATGAAAGTGGACGTTGCCGAGTCCTGCAACAATTATCCCGCATTATCTTACTTAAATCATGTGAGCATATCATGGGGAATACTGGCGAATGTCTCGAACTCAATGCCTACATGACTTGTCTGACCATATTGAAATATAGACAAACGAGCATATCATAATGAGTAAATTCAAAACAGCTGTAATGAGAAATCTTCAAGAACATATGTGCGTTTTTAGTTCTGCTTTCTTTATATATATAAGCTTGATGCTGATATATATGCCAATGACTACTGAGGGTGAAATCTATAATGATGAGCTTCTTTCTAGAGATTTGGAAATGCCCGTGCCTGTTTCCATCATGGGTGTGACAATTTGAACTTGTTTTCCTATATCTCCAGGTTTGATTAGCTGGACTGAATTTTAGTGACGGTCGATCTTGGCCCCAAGGTTCTACTTCTAGTTATTTGACCTACACGTTAATCAGGTGGGGATCATCATCTGTTCATACGGGAGCATTGGGCCTCACAGATCGCTTATTCGCTGAAACCAGGGGTTACGGGTACCTCTATCCTAGATACCCTGGTACACATGGGAATGTATCGTGTTCATGGGGAATGCGACTGTAATTTTCAGTCAGTCCGCAAAACAACATCCAATGAGTTCACTTGTTTACTGCGACCAAGGCGACTGTGACAACAGATATGAAAACATCACATTTGTCTGGCGTGTGGGATATTTGGTGATAATTATGAAAATTAATGAATATAAAGGAAAAATATGAAACAAAAATCAGTTTGAAGAACAAATTAATTATATTTATCAATTTTCATTATTTATCGAAAATATAGGTATTCATCTACCATCAAATATCCCACAAGCCAGGCAACTGTGGAACACACTGAAAGTGGCGGAACGTGGTCTGCTATGCAAGATGGTCAAGGTTTTGCCTTTGGCTAAAAATCCCCTTGACGTTATGAAGATTCAGAGGCTGGTGTACTGAACAAACTTTAATATTTCACATTCGTTTACATCGCAAAACTTATTTATTTTCACCTGGTAGATTGTCAGACATATTTTAGTATCGATTCGTGTATCAAGTCCCGCTCAGGCCGATTATATGTGATGGTCACGTCACTCCAAGGTCCATAAACATCTACAATAAAGTAAAGGGTGACTGGCTAAGCAATACAGAAAATCCTGAAATCACTCGAGGACCTTGGAATTACTTTGGGTGCAATGCTGTCAGATCGAGAGCCTGAACGATCGTGTAACTTCCAAGATTACAGATTCCTATGATCCCATCATACATGTGAATCTTTGCCAAATATAGAAAACACTCTTCACAGTTTAGTTACAACCATGGCTCGTTTATGTGTGTTATTGCATTCATTATTGTGTAATATGGGGAAAAACGAAGACGAATTATAGGTTCGTGTGCATTTTTTTTAGCTGTAGACACTGTTAAATGGACTGACTCGTGCTTCATTTGATAACCCAGAAAACATAGGGAATATCCTTGGTTTTGAAACATTTTCATGAAATAATCATAACTTTTTCATAACAATTTGTGTACTTTTTCTGCACGAATTATGTATCACTGCTAGACAGTGATTGTAGATGCGCAATTTTAATACAGTGGTGTGTACTTTTTGTGCACTTTTAGCCCACATTGAACAAAAATGTTCAATATAAAAGTTTTTGAACACGCTTTTGGTGTTCTCAAATAAACAAGAATAGCAGTGTTCAAAATCTTTCCATTCAGTCGTATTCTAAGCGTGAACAGTGGCGTTCAAATTGTAATGGCCCAAAACGAGAATCATAAAAAGGTATACCAGTATAGAACGCCAAAATGTGTTTCACTGTAACAGCTTTAGACTATGCTTTTGTGTTATTGAATAAATAAGAAGGACAGTGTTCAAACTTTGAATGTTTTCTTTCATTTAGTCGTATTCTAAATCTGATCTTCATATTGTAATGGCATTCAACACCAGAACTGATCTTCATATTGTAATGGCATTCAACACCAGAACTGATCTTCATATTGTAATGGCATTCAACACCAGAACTGATCTTCATATTGTAATGGCATTCAACACCAGAACTGATCTTCATATTGTAATGGCATTCAACATCAGAACTGATCTTCATATTGTAATGGCATTCAACATCAGAACTGATCTTCATATTGTAATGGCATTCAACACCAGAACTGATCTTCATATTGTAATGGCATTCAACATCAGAACTGATCTTCATATTGTAATGGCATTCAACACCAGAACTGATCTTCATATTGTAATGGCATTCAACACCAGAACTGATCTTCATATTGTAATGGCATTCAACACCAGAACTGATCTTCATATTGTAATGGCATTCAACACCAGAACTGATCTTCATATTGTAATGGCATTCAACATCAGAACTGATCTTCATATTGTAATGGCATTCAACACCAGAACTGATCTTCATATTGTAATGGCATTCAACACCAGAACTGATCTTCATATTGTAATGGCATTCAACATCAGAACTGATCTTCATATTGTAATGGCATTCAACACCAGAACTGATCTTCATATTGTAATGGCATTCAACATCAGAACTGATCTTCATATTGTAATGGCATTCAACACCAGAACTGATCTTCATATTGTAATGGCATTCAACATCAGAACTGATCTTCATATTGTAATGGCATTCAACATCAGAACTGATCTTCATATTGTAATGGCATTCAACATCAGAACTGATCTTCATATTGTAATGGCATTCAACACCAGAACTGATCTTCATATTGTAATGGCGCATTCAACATCAGAACTGATCTTCATATTGTAATGGCATTCAACATCAGAACTGATCTTCATATTGTAATGGCATTCAACACCAGAACTGATCTTCATATTGTAATGGCATTCAACACCAGAACTGATCTTCATATTGTAATGGCATTCAACATCAGAACTGATCTTCATATTGTAATGGCATTCAACATCAGAACTGATCTTCATATTGTAATGGCATTCAACACCAGAACTGATCTTCATATTGTAATGGCATTCAACACCAGAACTGATCTTCATATTGTAATGGCATTCAACACCAGAACTGATCTTCATATTGTAATGGCATTCAACATCAGAACTGATCTTCATATTGTAATGGCATTCAACATCAGAACTGATCTTCATATTGTAATGGCATTCAACACCAGAACTGATCTTCATATTGTAATGGCATTCAACACCAGAACTGATCTTCATATTGTAATGGCATTCAACATCAGAACTGATCTTCATATTGTAATGGCATTCAACACCAGAACTGATCTTCATATTGTAATGGCATTCAACATCAGAACTGATCTTCATATTGTAATGGCATTCAACATCAGAACTGATCTTCATATTGTAATGGCATTCAACACCAGAACTGATCTTCATATTGTAATGGCATTCAACATCAGAACTGATCTTCATATTGTAATGGCATTCAACACCAGAACTGATCTTCATATTGTAATGGCATTCAACACCAGAACTGATCTTCATATTGTAATGGCATTCAACACCAGAACTGATCTTCATATTGTAATGGCATTCAACACCAGAACTGATCTTCATATTGTAATGGCATTCAACACCAGAACTGATCTTCATATTGTAATGGCATTCAACACCAGAACACCTATGTAGAATACAGTATTCAGAATTCTGCATATTTAGAGAACAGTAGAGTTAAAAAACGGAACATCAATGTACAAGTTAAGAATACTATAAGGACAATTTTATCGTGCACTGTTCACTGAATCTGTGTAAAAACGGGTGCTAATAAATGAATTTGCGATATAACCTGCGTTTCTATGGTGGCCGAGAGGTATGGTGGCCGAGAGGGGCCATCGTCACTTCGCCATCGTGCCATAGAGCGATAGAGCGATGGCGATAGAGCGATAGCGATAGAGCGATAGAGCGAGGGCAGTTTCCCTATACATGTAGCTATCTATACCTGTGTACGCGCAAGTGTTTTATATAAGATATAAAGAAGCACACAGAACAAACATTATCGTTCGGTTGTCTCATGCCAATTTCGGCGTAGTGATGAAGTTTTTTGATTGAAATTGCAGTTTAAGGGCCGCTTCCCGTACGGATTTCGCAGCCCATCAACTCAATGTTTTATTTTAATTACACGTTACATTTCTTAGTTTGCTAAAGATGTTTACAAGCGCTGTATAATCAAATAAACAAATAAATAAGTAAATAAATATATAAATAAATAAATAAGTAAATAATAATAAATGGGCGGATGGAGATATAAATAGAATAGAAGAATTGTCTATGTACAGGTTCATCGCTTGGTTTTTGATTAGGTTATATTGGTAAGTATGTGTTCATTGTATATTGTAGTCGCGTGGGTGATTCCTTTGTCTTTGTACCCCTCTGTACACACAACGCCGTCCAGAAAAAACTGGGAGAACCATAGGCGGGTTCTTCCAGAAATCTGTGCCTGTAACAATTGCTTGGAGTGGGTATTGGGGTACAGGATGGCAGGTCTACATCCTATATTGTTGAAAGTCAAAGGATCATATTTGCACTAGACAATCGTTACATCGGTGGCATCTCAGGTGTGGCACATCTGATCTGTGTTGTCTTCAGTGAGTATGGTTTCAATTGTCCGTGGTTGTGGTAGGCATTGTGCGATTTGGTTTGAATGTAGAAGCTGTTCTTGTTTCCGTTGATTGTCCGTGGTCAAGGTGTGGGTTTTGGTGATTCCACTGAAATGGCTAGGTCAGGGTGGTTTCTGGGGTGTTGTCACCCACGGTGCTGTTTTATAATATTTGTCGTCATCGGTGTTCTGTTTCATGGCTGGTCTTACTCGTCTGTGGTCTTCAGTGTGCTGTGCCTGTATTACAAAGAATAGAAGAGTTTGTAGTTTCTTGTTTTCTGGCACTATCGTGATCTAAGTCACACATGATCAATAGCAATAATTAATTAGGTACTAAATATTATAAATAAAAATATTATTATAATTAAAGCCGATTGTGAATGTTTGATATAACCTCCAGTCTTCTGCCCCTGCTAGAAAACCAGACGGTTAACATTCGTTAACGAGGGTTGGAAATAAGGGAACACAATTTGATCGGTGCTCATTATTAGGAGCTTTTAATTTGATCAGTGAATTTGTCTATGTTATTGCTATGGCATTTTGATTGGTTAATGTTCAAATTTGATCAGTCATTTCTGATCACTGACCCTTATTTCCGCCCCTGTAAAATAGTTTTGACTCCAAGCGTGCTACATTTATTTAAATTTGGTCCTAGGTTTCTTGGTGTAACCATATAGTATTAAATGGTAGAGTGATAGTCAGTCGATTTGATGTAAGCTAGTAAGGTGGAGTATACTTTGTTTATAAGAGGTGGTTTAGGATTTAATATAGAAGCCAACGACAGAGGGACATTTAAGTTTTTGAGTTCGTTTTCCAGTGTGCGGCGATAGGGGGCATGTTTTGGGCATTTGAGTATAAAATGTTCTATCGTTTCTTCTTCGTTGTTGCATGAGGTGCATAGTGGTGATGTGTTTTTTATTAGCTTAGAGAGGTGTGATTTTAGTCCTGTTTTGCCTAGTCTTAATCTTGTGATGATGCGGTCGTCACGTTTACTGTCTAGCTGGAATCCACAACGCCGTCTTTTCCCCTTATCTAGAATACTATATGTAGCCATCTACCTCGGTATTCTTCGTTCCATTCCTTTTCCCATTTACTATCTATTCTGGTTTTAATGATAGAATTCAGTTCTTTGGTTCCTAGTCCTATATGCACGTCAGGTGCAGTTTTGGTGAGGCTGTCTTTGGCTGTCCTATCTGCGGCTTCATTTCCCCTAACGTCCACGTGGGCGGGAATCCAAGCTAAAATGGCGTCAATGTCATTGTCTCGTATTTGTGTACATAAAATTTCTATTTCGTGTATGAGGTCAGATCTGCTGTCGCATTTGGAGTTCTCTATAGATACCAGTCCGCTTAAGGAATCGCTAAGAATAACGGTGGAAACCGGTCGGTTCTGAAGAACCCATTCGAGGGCCTTGATTATGGCAACTAATTCAGTGGTGTATATACAGACATATTGTCTGGTAGTTTGAAACCTTCGTGAATGTCAAGTTCTGGTATAACGA
This sequence comes from Hanleya hanleyi, assembly GCA_036873755.1. Classification (NCBI taxonomy): domain Eukaryota; kingdom Metazoa; phylum Mollusca; class Polyplacophora; order Lepidopleurida; family Hanleyidae; genus Hanleya; species Hanleya hanleyi. The sequence goes on along the minus strand of JAVTVY010054982.1, from coordinate 24,973 downwards.
ATGCAGAACCTGTATTGTGACTTGTGTTTTTGGAGCCATCTGTATATATTTTCAAGTGATTTTTCCAATGTGTGTCAATATATTCCAGGGCAGTGACCCTTATATGCTCTGGGTTGTCCTGTTTGGTGATGTAGCTATGTATATTCGTGTCCACGTGTGGTGTGATTAGTTGCCATGGTGGTCTATTGACCTTGTTAGTGTCAGAGATACAAGAGATAGGAATGTCGTGTTCTTGGAATAATCGTTCTATCGTGTAACCGAGTGGTGCGGAGTCTTTTTCCCCATTTCGTTTTTAGGAATTCGTATTCGGTTTTTGGGCCAAATTTTTTGTGGCATGGGTGGTTTTCGCCCTTGGCTATTGTTTTCCCTGCATATTTCATTGACAGCTCTTCTCGTCTTAAATGTAAGGGTTTTTCATTAGTTTCTATTTGTAGACTACATAAAGGAGTTCCTTTGAACGCCCCGGTGGCTATTTTTAAGGCCGAATACTGAATGCTGTCTATTCTTTTTAAATGGGTCTTGCATGCTGATTGGTAGGCGATTGAACCATAGTCTATTTTGGATCTGATGAGTGTTTGATATAATTTGATTAAGCTATGTTTATTGGCCCCCCAGTTGGTACCCGATACGCACCTCATTAGGTTCAGGTCTTTGTTACACCGAATAATTAATTGGTCGATGTGGTCTTTCCAAGTGAGTTTTTGGTCGAAGATCATACCTAGGTATTTGACACTATTCTTAAACTCGATTTTCTGGCCTCCTAGTGATAGCGTGATGTCTGTGTTTTGTTTATTTGAGAATAGCACACCGGTAGTTTTGACAGCTGAAAATTGAAAATTGAAAATTTGAATCCCCATTTATCGGCCCAGTCGCTGACTGTATTTAGTACCTTTTGCATTATACTTGTTAATTTTTTTATCGAGCCAGCAGATTTCCACATGGCAGCATCGTCAGCAAAAAGTGATTGTTCAATTTCAGGATGTTTTGTGTCAATTTCGTTGGCCAGGCCATTAATCAGGATGTTAAAAAGGGTGGGGCTTATGACGCTGCCCTGTGGGGTGCCGTTATCTAGCTGGTGGTCCATGAATATGGTGTTACCAATACGAACTTTGAAGTTTCGGTCATGAAGAATTTTTTTTATCCAGTGTTGTATCCTGCCCTTAATTCCTAGGTTGTTTAACTGGGTGATAATCCCGTCCTGCCATACAAGGTCAAACGCCTTTTCTATATCCAAGAAAATGCCTAATGTATATTGGTGTTTGGCATTACCCTTTTTGATTGAGTGTTGGAGTCTGGCTATGTGGTCTAAAGTACTTCTTTTTTTCCGAAAACCGCTTTGTGTTTTGTTTAACAGGTTGTTGCTTTCCAGGTGATATTCAAGTCTGTTTTTGACCATGGTTTCCATAATTTTGCATAAATTTGACGTGAGTGAGATCGGCCTATATGACTTACTGTCTGATGGATCTTTACCAGGTTTTGGTATTGGGATAACAATAGATGATTTCCATTTGTTCGGGAGTTGTTTGGTCTTCCAGCTCACATTAATTAGTTTTAGAATTAGTTCCTGAGTGTTGTTTGGTAGGTGCTTTAGGATTGTATACCCTAGTTTGTCTTCGCCGGGTGAACTTTCTTTTTTAGAGTGTAAAGCTTTTCTGTATTCATTGATATTAAAGTCTCCGTTAAGGTAGTTTTCTATATAATCATTTGTGTCATTTTCCAGGATCGTTTCTTGTTTGATTTTTCTGAATTCTGGTTTCAGGTTGCTATCGCTACTGTTTGATGCGAATGATTCAGCAAGATATTCTGCCTTTTCGAGATTAGTTCTCTTTGTTTTGTTTAGTACGGGTATTGTGTTAGTTGCTTTCCCTTGAATGCTTTTTATTTTATTCCATACTTTCTTTGAGTTAGTTTTCGTATCTATAGTGTTGCAAAAATCTTCCCAGCATCTTGATTTGGCTTCTTTGACGCTTTTTTCTGCTATTCTTTTCAGTTCCTTATATCTTTCATGATCACTCTGGAGCCGACTTTTTTTTGAATTTTCTGAGTGCTTTTTTCTTTGCCGCGATGTTCTTTCCACACTCTCGGTCCCACCAAGGCACTGGATTTTTGTTGGGCCGCTTATTCGTAACTGGAATATGTCTTTGTGCTATGTTTAGAAGTTTGCTGGTTATATTTTCATTGAAAGTCTCTATATCATTACTAAGTAGATCGTCATGAATTAGACTTTGGCAATCGTTTTGGAAGCTTTCCCAGTCTGCCTTGGAGTATTGGAAGCGTGGGAGAGGGTCTGTCTTTTCAAAATCTGGTTTCATGCTAAATTTAGTTAGGATTGGAAAGTGGTCGCTGTCTAGTGTATCTGGTAGGACTGCCCATTCTGATTTAACTGCTAGTTCGGGAGAGACTATTGTTAGGTCAATTGCAGTGAGTTTACCGGTTCGCATATCTATTCTCGTCCCTTCTCCTGAGTTCAGGAATACGAGGTTATTATCATCTAACCATTTTTCTACTGATTTACCCCTATCATCTGATGTGGTGCAGGTTTCGTCCCAGATTGGATTATGGCTATTATAATCTCCGCAGATTATAATTGGCGAGTCATATTTTTGGGTGATTTTGTTTTTAGAGTGCCAGGGGAGTACAGGTTCACTATATTTATAGGTTTATTATTTTGGAACACCCGTATAGCTTGCCATTCGAGGTCTTCACTTTCTGGGCTCTTGTCTAATTCTAGCTGTATGAGTTCTTCCTTAACTAGTGTGAGGTTGCCTCCCTTTGGGCCGTTTAGTCTGTCTTGTCTATATGGCGTATATCCCTTTATTGCAAATTTATTTTTTCCTGGCTTAAGAAATGTTTCTTGTATACATATGATGTCAGGGCTTATTTCATTTACTAAGATTTTGAGATTGTCTCCGTGTTTTGCAATGCCATTTGCATTGCATTGTAGTACGGCGAGTTGTTTATTGAAAATTGGGTTGTTATGTATTACGCGGTGGGTCTAAACAGTTCCCCGCATTATATCTAAGTACTTTATATGCAACTTGTAAGCTGTTTTCTTGTCAACACTTGCTGATGAAGTCCTTTGATCAGTCAAGCGCAGAAATATCCTGATCACGATTCAGAGGCTCCCCATGGTTACAATCAAAGTCTCGTGAATGGTTTAGAATAACAGCTTTACTGGACCACTTGTGTACCATTCACTAAGTGATTTGACATTTTTGTGAAGTGACGGGGGTGGCGATGGCTATGGGCGTTGAGGTGCGTGTGTGTGGGGGCGGGGGGAGCATCATGCTGTCTCGATTCCAACATCCAACTACATTCTTAGTCATTGCTTGGTTCAGTTCTTCGTCACAGCTGGCTGTTCCCGACAGTACCTGAAGTATGGCTTCCACAAAATTAACATAGGGAAAGACAGATAAATTGCTATTATTAACAAGAAATAGCTTCAAAAAATGAGTGAGTGAATATGATTTAACGTCGCTTGCAACACTATTTCAGTCATATCACGACGTTTGGTTCCTATTCCTTTTCACACCCGGAAATCACCCCGGGTAGGGTCCTATTCCTTTTCACACCCGGGAACCCCACGGGTGCGGATCGTTGACAGCAGATGGAACAGATGATCTATTGTTCTCCGCTCTCATTTAGCCAGAGTTGTCCGGGGGAATGAGTCGATAATTTAAAACATATATAAGATAACATGCGCCGTAAATTCCTGTTGTTCTTGAACTCATCAGGAGCTTAACTTTCTCGACTTCACATAGCTTATACCGTTGAACCCATTGTAGATTATAATGAATAAATGCTTCATGTTTTTTGCCCAATTTTTGAGCATTTTACTTGTCTCGGTGAGCAGAAAACTTTTTTTTATCTCAGATGAACTGCATGTATATTTTTCTGTATCTTATTACTGGGTTACATTCCAAAAGTATGACGTACATGTAACTGAGAAGCTGTTCTCCTTATTCATTTGATTGGAAATCGCTTTTTGAATTCTGTCCCTGATTAAATCGTCCGTAGGTTAAAATTATAGAGATCAATCTTTCCCGAATGAAAGTTGATCTATTAATAGATTTTTCCACCTTGACTGTGTAATCTGCAGCATAGTCTCATCTTCCTCATTTAGAGTATAATTGATTTAATAGATTTCCAATCGCAAAGAACAGATTGTATCAATCTAATGTATTGTTATTTTCTGATAGAGACTGGACATGTGTGGAAATTGAAAGCTCCCTCAGCACCGTAAGGTTAACATACTTGTACAGTTATTATTATTCCCAGATATAGATAGGTTCCCGAGTCCACACTCTTGACCCTCATCCATTATCAAATACCTCCAAAATCATCAGTAACACGTTTTTTACATCTAACCCGAAGCAAAATCCATTAAAGGTAAATGTGAGTTTACTGTACTGTACTTAAGGTACTGTTTAAAGTAACGGCTAAGTTTAGAAGAGATATTATATATTCAATCTGAAAATAAAGATCGACTAATTGAATAAAGTACTCTCTTGTGAAATGTATCATAGTGTGGACATTATCTCGTTGTACCTGTACCATCTTGTACCTGTACCATCTTGTACCTGTACCAACATCTGTTTTAACTCAACAACGAATAACGGTAGTATTGAAACATAATAAATCTGCTTATTCCCGTGTATCAATTGGCAAGATAATTCACGAGAAAAATACAATCTCACATGATAATTCGCTACTTATAATGCTATACTGTAGCATATTGCCACAAAGCCTTCAAACATATCGGGAAAATGTACCATTCGTCGATACAAGTGTATAGTCCGTCACTCAACAGGCAGCAGAAAAGCCAAATATGATGATAGAATGCTCTGATATTCCTCTACACTGTCAGCAGGATTGAGTCAAATTGACCAGGTATTTTTGGGTATTCACCTGACGGACCCAAAAAGATTGGATCAATTCCATTTTGATTCAAACATTTTGGGTAGTTTTGATCCAACAATCTATAATCAAAAATTCTGACAGTGTACAATACTCAGAATATCAAATATGAAACAGAATGCACTGATATCCCTCTACAATACTGAGGATATCAAATATAATGATACAATGTTCGCATATACCCCGGTACCTCTACAATACTGACGATATCAAATATGATGATACAATGTTCGCATATACCCCGGTACCTCTGCAATACTGAGTATTTCAAATATGATGATAGAATGCTCTGATGTCCCTCTACAATACTGAGGATATCAAATATGATGATACAATGTTCGCAAATATCCCGGTACCTCTGCAATACTGAGTAAAATCAAATATAATGATAGCATGTTCTGATGTCCCTCTACAATACTGAGTATATCAAATATGATGATAGAATGCTCTGATGTCCCTCTACAATACTGAGTATATCAAATATGATGATAGAATGCTCTGATGTCCCTCTACAATACTGAGTATATCAAATATGATGATACAATGTTCGCATATACCCCAGTACCTCTACAATACTGAGTATATCAAATATAATGATAGCATGCTCTGATGTCCCTCTACAATACTGAGTATATCAAATATGATGATAGAATGCTCTGATGTCCCTCTACAATACTGAGTATATCAAATATGATGATAGAATGCTCCGATGTCCCTCTACAATACTGAGTATATCAAATATGATGATAGAATGCTCTGATGTCCCTCTACAATACTGAGGATATCAAATATGATGATACAATATTCGCATATACCCCGCTATACTGAGTATATCAAATATGATGATAGAATCCTCTGATATCCCTCTACAATACTGAGTATATCAAACTTGATGATGGAATGCTCTGATATCCCTCTACAGCTGAGGAAATCAAATATGATGATAGAATGCTCTGACATTCATCGACAATACTGAGCATATAAAATATGATGATGGAATGTTCTGATATCCCTGTACAATACTGAGTATATCAAATATAATGATAGCATGCTCTGATATCTGTCTACAATACTGATGATATAAAACATGATGATAGAATGTTCTGATATCCCTCTACAATACTGAGTATATAAAATATGACGATATCGTGTTCTGATATCCGTCTACAATACTGAGTATATCAAATATGATGATTGAGTGCTCTGATATCCCTATACAATACCGAGTATATCAAATATGATGATATAATGCACTGATATCCCTATACAATATCGAGTATATCAGATATGATGATTGAATGATCTGATATCCCTATACAATACTGAGTATATCAAATGTGATGATTGAGTGCTCTGATATCCCTATACAATACTGAGTATATAAAATATGACGATATCGTGTTCTGATATCCGTCTACAATACTGAGTATATCAAATATGATGATATAATGCACTGATATCCCTATAGAATACTGAGTATGTCAAATATGATGATTGAGTGCTCTGGTATCCCTATACAATACCGAGTATATCAGATATGATGATTGAATGATCTGATATTCCTGTAAAATACCGAGTGTATCAAATATGATGATATAATGCTCTGATATCTGTCTACAATACTGAGTGTATCAAATATGATGATATAATATTAGTTATACGTCGCCCTTCCGGGGTAATACGGGATGAGATTTGGTTCTCTCGCCATATATTTCCGAGGCGCAGCCGAGGAAAAATATGGCGAGAGAAACCAAATCGAATCCCGTATTACCCCGGAAGGGCGATGTATAACGAATTTATCATATCTCAGAGCATTAAGAATCACTTTGGACTTCAAGGCCGACATAATGGAACCGACTTCGATCGGACTTGCACTGGTTTCAGAACGATCCACAGCATGCACCGGAAAAAATGAACACAAAGACCAATGTATCATTTTTACAATCCTCATCTTTAAAACGTACTAAGGGAGGAGCAAAGATAACGATAACATATACTGTAATCCGTGAACAATGAACCCGGTTTCCGTGTGAAATACCGGTGGGCTTCGGTGATAAAGAATGAACAATCTAACTTCAAATTCAGCTTCATCTCTTATGTTCTATTCTGAAAATCAGAAACGTATAAAATACTGGAACATTAAGCTTAATCTCAATTTCATATTTAATATTTAATAGCCATCGACGAGTATAATATCTAGATTATATACCTTTTGTTAATAAATACATCGAAAGACCCGTTCCGGATTCACATCTGTTGCGTGGATATGTAAGTTTCAAATACACGTGTGAACTGTTACATTTCCATTCTGTCTATAATTCAACACCGTGTCACTCGACAGTGTCACTTGTGTCATGTTTCCATAACATCACACAGGAGAAGGACCAACATGAACTGACTTAAATTTACAGAAAAATCGGAAAAATCAAACTGTCCTGCACAATTTGGCAGAAGTATAGGTATTTGCTTCATTTTCGCACGATGATGTTGATTGCATTTATTGTGCAGTTATTGAACATTGGCGCTGAGGGATTTGCGGCGACCAGGATAGCTGTGGGAATGTCACACGATGTGGGCGGGACAGCGGTGCTGTCGAATTCACAAAACAGCTGATTAAGATCAAAATCAAAGTCGTCGGCATGGCCTTCTGCTCGTACATCCTGGGTGTGTAACACGGCCGACGTGGCATCATTTGACGTGGGTGCAGGGTACTGAGAAGATGATGTCACAGTTTCTGCAGGATGGGGTTTGACAAGAACATTTACTGGAAGTGTATGCGTACCGGTATTCGTCTTTCGGGTTGAACCCATCGTGTCAGGAAAGGCTACTGACGCAACCGTGTGGCCCATTTGCAGTTTCTCGCCATCACTTACTCGCTGGTAAACCGACAGCGACGAGACAGATCTGTGACCTGTGACAGCCATTATTTGAGATGCTGAATAGTTGTTTCTACCAAGGATGGTGATGCCGGTTGCTCGTATACTGTGGTTAGTGTATGGTTCAGAAAGTTTCAGACGAGTGCCCAGGTTGGTCATGAAGGCTGCCAAGCGGTGTTTCCCAATAGGTTTGTTATAATACCAAACTTTATCGTCGTCGAGGAAACTATCAACCGGGTACTGCCACAAGCGATCACATTTCGGATGGAGTTTGGAGATATAACTTTCGAATGAAGCAACAGGACAGAACGGGGAACCTTCTTCTTCAGGCATGAATCCGGTAACACCCTCTTTTTGCTGGGCCCGGCGATTTTTTGTGAGTTCATCCTCCTTTTTTTTCACATACCTCTGCCCAGTTTTCGGGTCCCGCTTGATGATGAATGTGTTTTTTGTCATCTTTTCCATATTCTCCACTCCCCTTCTAAAGAAGAACAGACGTACATCGAACTGAACTTTATTTGCAAGCCCAGTTGGGGTTTTTGGGGACATGAGAACAGACTTGTAGAGTTTACAACGATCGGACTCGTTTATGGGCTCATAATGATCGGTGTCGCCTTTTCCAGATGCCTTCAACTCTGCAAGTGCGGTTTTGAAGCACTCGTTGGCTTCATTAAACTCCGAATTTCTAATCAAATCAAAAGTTTTCAAATACGGTGGGGCCTTCAGGTAACGATTCAGAGAATGTCGAAAGTTTTCGAGAGTGGATGTTTTGTACAATTCTCCGTCTTGTTTTCGGGCATCCAAATAAAAATGACTGAGTACCTCTGCTAACCTCTCGGCCGAGAATCCTTCGAATTCTTCACTCTGTCCCTTCTCTTTCAGGTAATACTTCAAAGTTCTGGCGGACGCTTTGTTCGATTTTTTTGTGTTGCTGGGAATAATATTAGCCCGCTTTTCAACAACTTCATCGTCCGTGTGAGACGCGAAACGTTTGCCTGATTCAGCCATTTTGTTTAGCAGACGATGGAATCTAGTGAACACCTGTTCGTTGCCCTTGGCGACGGGGGTATACGATATATATTCGACCAGCAAGTTGACAATACAGCATCACACATGAGGTCTGTCAGCCAATCAAAAGTCTACATGCTTCTCTGAGATATGATAATGATCTGATATCCCTATACAATACCGAGTGTATCAAATATGATGATATAATGCTCTGATATCCCTCTACAGTACTGAGTGTATCAAATATGATGACATAATGCTCTGATATCCCTATACAATACCGAATGTATCAAATATGATCATATAATGCTCTGATATCCGTCTACAATACTGAGTGTATCAAATATGATGATATAATGCTCTGATATCCCTCTACAATACAGAGGATATCAGCTATTATGATAGAATGCAATGATATCTGTCTACAATACTGAGGATATTAGATACGATAATAGAATGCTCTGATACCCTCTATAATACTCAGTATATCAAATATCATGATAGAATGCTCTGATATCGCTCTACAATCCTGAGTATATCAACTATGGTGATAGTACTGCGTGAAAACTCAAGATTTCGTCTCCAGAAACCCATTAGAAACTGGATTGGAAACCGTTATGTTACGGTTGGCAATAGGTTTCTGGTAAATTTTAGGAATTGGAAACCCGAGCCCTTCGCGCAGTAGAATGCCCTGATATCCCTCTACAACAATGAGTATTTCAAATATGATGATAGAATACCGTGATATTCGTCTACAATACTGAGTATCTAAAAATGATGATAGAATGCTCTTGAAACGTTTACGTGGGGAATGGATGTTTCAGATCCACAAGAGAGTGCGCAGGGTCCCCAAGACAAACTGTCAGGCTACCGGGAACGCACTCGTGCACTGATCTTGGCCAACGAGGGAGTTCGATTCAACCTGTCAACTTGTCTGGATCGAGGAGGCTGGAAAGGAAGACCTGTAATGACAACCAAAGCAAATTAATACACGACTGACATATAATTCTATGAGCAGGAATACAGGATTCAGATCGCGGTAGCGTACAATCCCTGAAAAGAAGATCCCTGATCTATGATTTGGATTTACCTGTATTCTTATAGTTATCTTTAACCGAAGTTCAATATAATAGAAAGATATATACAAAATTATATAGCCCTAGCTATATCGCGATCAGGCCTGGTCACAGCCACAGTCTGGTCACGACCGGTTCTCTCGTGGTTGGGTCCAGCTTCTATCTTCCTTCCCCAGGTCTTTGTGGTTGGGTCCAGCGTCTATCTTCCTTCCCCAGGTCTTCGTGGTTGGGTCCAGCGTCTATCTTCCTTCCCCAGGTCTTCGTCCACTCCCGTATGGATGGACTTGACGTCGTGTCTCGTCTTACACGACCTGGCCCTCCCGTGGTTATGTCCGGCGTGTGTCTTCCTTCCCCCGGTCTTCTTTACTCGGGCTGTATGGACTTCTCGTCGTCGTCGTGTCTCGTCTTACACGACTAGGCCCCTCCAAGCGTTGGTAACTGTCAATGGATGCGGACGGCCTGGGCACGACAGTACTATCACAGTACAAAGGCTTCTACGGCACCGGCCCGTCTCTCTGTAACACCGCAGGACTATTCAACTGCACGGCTCACCACAGCAGCAGACGGCACCCCTCGTAGGAATACACCCCCAGGCTTCAGCGACCCCGCTCACGGCGACTCACTCCGCGGCCCGGCTCCAAGGACGAATCATCAAGGCTAGAGTTCACGGCTACACGGTCCACATAGGATCGGCCATCGATAACACACGGTGGATGGGTAGGCACCTGATCTAGTAACCATCTTCATATAATACTGTATGGTCACCTGGTCTATGAATCCTCTTCACATACTACTGTATGGTCATCCGCAATAGATGGGCATCTGGTCAAGGATTCCCCCTTTATATACTACTGTATGAGACAGTATTAATCTATGATTGGCCGTGAATTACTCAATGTTTGTACAGGGTGGTGAGAGACCGTATGCTTATGGGGGCGTGAATGGATAATCGTTTATGGTACGATTTACTGGGTAGGTGTATATATATATCAAGCTCTAGACCTGAGCCTATAGCTTGTGGGTGTTAGCGTGAATGTATTTCAACCCGTAGGTTGTGTGTTTAAGTACGTGTGTGCATGGATAGTTGTTTATGCAGGAACTGTGTTTGATTTGGTTTAGCTGTACCCTCTTCACAGAGACGAGCGTCTCCTACCGGCTACAACTTTATCGATACCGTTAACCACAGGTCCGTACCTGCACAACTGTACAATACGGTTGAGTCAGGTAGAGATGCGACTAAGGTATGGCCATGCTATCAACACTAACGCCGTTAGTTAATTCCCAGAGCTAAACCTGCACGTCTGTGCGATACGCACGAGGATCAGGTACAGTTAGAAATAACCGTCAACGATGAGTGTCTATACCCTATTTCCCAGTGCTGTACCCGCACAACTCTGCAATACGGTTGAGTCGGGTAGAGATAGGAGTAGAGTAAACACAGCCCGGACGTGTGAATGTAAGTGAGTGTAAATGTATGCTATGATGCTATAGAATTCGGCGGCGGCTCTTCCCCAATTCGGCGGCCTGGTCCCGGCCCTTCTCCGGCCCGGCAATGTATTAGATTTCTTCCCCCCGATACAACTGGACGTGTTCTCACCTCAAAGTTTTTGCTGGTCTCCCTCGTTTCAGCGGGGGCCTGGCTTATATAGGGCTACCGCTCTTCTGGGGATAAAGGTAGAAACAGACGTCGAAGATACCAGCACCCTCTTTATTGTCAAATTACCACAATCCCCGATCAGTTTATCTGGACTTCGCTGGATAAATATGGCTATGGAGGAACAAACCATAATTCATAACGGACGTAACTGGTAAATCTCAGCTTCCAACTCTCTCTAGTTAATTCATACGACGACCGCAAAGTTCACTGTCCTTCATCTGCATATTCTCAATGTTGACTTCCGGATTCCTAACTGACGTCATCTACAGCGAAACAAGCGAGCCTCACCAGGGTTCCTTTCGCCGTCCCAACTGATCGTTTGCGATAACCTCACCGGGATTTCGAGGCATTGTCTGTCTCCCGGATTATTGTAGTTCATTCTAGGAACATTTCAGCGTTGAATTCCATCAGGTAAGTGAACAGCACACGTGAACACAAAGTCACTTTCGATTTCACAGTAGTCACGTGTCAAAACACCAGCAGTGATTTATTAAAGGGGAACCCAAGGGGTCATTTACATTCTGCACGTTCGTTACACTCTGATATCCCTCTACAATACTGAGTATATCAAATATGATGATAGAATGCTCTGATATCCCTCTACAATACTGAGGATATCAAATATGACGATACAATGTTCGCATATACCGTGGTACCTCTGCAATACTGAGTATATCAAATATGATGATAGAATGCTCTGATGTACCTCTGCAATACTGAGGATATCAAACTTGATGATGGAATGCTCTGATATCCCTCTACAATACTGAGTACATCAAATATGATGATAAAATGATCTGATGTCCCTCTACAATACTGAGTATATCAAATATGATGATGTGATGCTCTGATATCCCACTACAATACTGAGGATATCAAATATGATGATACAATGTTCGCATATACCCCGGTACCTCTGCAATACTGAGTATATCAAATATGATGATAAAATGCTCTGATGTACGTCTACAATACTGAGGATATCAAACTTGATGATGGAATGCTCTGATATACCTCTACAATCTGAGGAAATCAAATATGATGATAGAATGCTCTGATGTACCTCTACAATACTGAGTATATCAAATATGATGATACAATGCTCTGATGTCCGTCTACAATCTGAGGAAATCAAATATGATGATAGAATGCTGTGATGTACCTCTACAATACTGAGTATATCAAATATGATGATACAATGTTCGCATATACCCCGGTACCTCCGCAATACTGAGTATATCAAATATGATGATAGAATGCTCTGAATTACCTCTGCAATACTGAGGATATCAAATATGATGATAGAATGCTCTGATATCCCTCTACAATACTGAGTATATCAAATATGATGATAGAACGCTCTGATGTCCCTCTACAATACTGAGTATATCAAATATGATGATAGAATGCTCTGATATCCCTCTACACTACTGAGTATATCAAATATGATGATACAATGTTCGCATATACCCCGGTACCTCTGCAATACTGAGTATATCAAATATGATGATAGAATGCTCTGATGTACCTCTGCAATACTGAGGATATCAAACTTGATGAAGGAATGCTCTGATATCCCTCTACAATACTGAGTATATCAAATATGATGATAAAATGCTCTGATGTCCCTCTACAATACTGAGTATATCAAATATGATGATGGAATGCTCTGATGTCCCTCTACAATCTGAGGAAATCAAATATGATGATAGAATGCTCTGATATCCCTCTACAATACTGAGGATATCAAATATGATGATACAATGTTCGCATATACCCCGGTACCTCTGCAATACTGAGTATATCAAATATGATGATAGAATGCTCTGATGTCCCTCTACAATACTGAGTATATCAATTATGATGATAGAATGCTCTGATGTACCTCTACAATACTGAGGATATCGAACTTGAAGATGGAATGCTCTGATATCCCTCTACAATACTGAGTATATCAAATATGGTGATAAAATGCTCTGATGTCCCTCTACAATACTGAGTATATCAAATATGATGACAAAATGCTATGATGTCCCTCTACAATACTGAGTATATCAAATATGATGACAAAATGCTATGATGTCCCTCTACAATACTGAGTATATCAAATATGATGATAGAATGCTCCGATGTCCCTCTACAATACTGAGGATATCAAATATGATGATAGAATGCTCTGATGTCCGTCTACAATACCGAGGATATCAAATATGATGATAGAATGCTCTGATGTACCTCTACAATACTGAGGATATCAAATATGATGATAGAATGCTCTGATGTCCCTCTACAATACTGAGGATATCAAATATGATGATAGAATGCTCTGATATCCCTCTACAATACTGAGGATATCAAATATGATGACAAAATGCTCTGATGTCCCTCTACAATACTGAGTATATCAAATATGATGATGGAATGCTCTGATATCCCTCTACAATACTGAGGATATCAAATATGATGATAAAATGATCTGATGCCCCTCTACAGTACTATGCACATCAAACATGATGATTCGAGGTCCAATGCAGTCAGATTATGAGTCTGAAATTCCGTATAACCTCTTGTCATATTACGGCTTTCTATGATACATGTACCATCGCACGTAATGCGCATCTTTGCCAAAAATAGAAGACGCTCTTCACAATTATTTACATCCAAGGATGTACATTTTTCAGTGATTTTCATATATCTTTTTTTGCCAAGTTTGGTAAATAGTATCGTATTGCATTCCAGGTCAAGCTGACTTGTGACAATTTCGTGACAAAGAGGTATTCATAAAGGTTAATTCTATCCTTAAACCGGAAGGAACTCGAATCGAATTCGTGTTATTTATTTGCCCAACAGATATTCCCCATAACACCTCACCTTCTGGACAGGATTTGGTGGGTTTATTCTCTTCACAAGATGACAAAAGTGTAAATACTACTTCGGCACATACTTGCTCTGAAAATAAATTCCATGCGATATGCCAGCACATGAAAATAGTAACGAACGCCGGTTTCATGGGAAAGGACGCGACTGCGAGAGTGTTGAAACTTGATGTCTTCATAATCCAGAACCGGAGCCTGTCCAGCAAGAGCAAAACGAGATATTATATCCCCTGCTGCCGCAATACAGCATTGGCGGGAGGATAAGTTTGTTCATTATGAACCTGTCATAATTACATGAGTAGTGTGACTGACGTCACAGGACCTACGAAGTAGGGTGGGGAACATGACTTGTGGGTCCAAGCGTAATGTAAAAGGTCACCCAAGGAGGTCAAATTTTCATCAAAAGCAGGTCAGCTCAGAACTTGCTGGTAACAGTCCCCTAATGCACGTTCATGCCAAAAATCAAGGTTCTAATGTCAACGGTTCTCCTTATTTTGCCGACGAACGGATTCGGATGGACCGAGTGACTGACTGACTGACTGACTCATTACCGGACCATTTGCAAATGAGAGCCTATTTCGTAGGAAAAAAGTTGCTCCATAGAGTTGGGCTGTCCCCAAGTCTAAGTCAAACAACAAAGCATATCGGTGCAAGGAAACTATTATTTCACGAGGTCTATTCCCCAAGTTATCTGGCCTTGTGCGGAATATCTCAAAAGTATTTTGGTATTGGATAATTAAACTTATGTCCTGTAAAATGGTGGTCTACTTGGCTGAACCGGATCTAGATGATCAACCAAGGCCATTCGGAAAAATAGCGGTTTATTTTTTTAACATGAGCAGTGTGACTAACGTCACAGGACCTACGAAGTAGAGTAGGCATTAGGAATCGAACGCGAACTGAACTCTTGGAAATTCCCACCCCCAGTTGAAATCCTGCCTATATTAAGATGGGCACCGCCCAAGTCAGAATCGCCAGTGATTTTCATCAAAAATCACCAGAAATTTTCATCAAAAGTAGGTCAGCTCAGAACTAACGATCGCCGATTTAATTTTACAATTTTTTAACTAAAGGAAACAGATTGAATAATAAAAAGTTCAGTAGATTTCAAGCTTTACGTGTGAAAATACATTTACATCTCTTTAATGGTTTTCAGTGCCCTTGTCCAGGATCAAAACAACTTTTGAATCGCATTATTTTCCCAACAATACAACAAATTTTTATATATAGTACTATAGTAGAAAGGTAGCATTTATGTAGTTTACGGTAATTCAACTCAAGACCAACACCTTCTCTGCACAAGATAATAATGATTCTATGTCATTCTCCTGAGCATAACCGGTACAAAGACGAATAAATAGCGTCTCTACATCACGTTGTTATCTAGATATATGAGACAACACATTTTGGGTATCGGCAATCTGATGAATGTACTATTCCGGTTTTCTTGTTTCACATTATATTCTATGACGGTTGATCGGTGATTTTCTTCATTGATAAACATTAAACCACCTCAGCTTCGTTGTGTGAATCGGAATTACATTGCTGTGACACACCAACACACTCCGTGGCAGTGATTCTGTATCCCCTAATCAAGGAATCAAAATGGATCATGATTTGAAATGACAAGAAAAATTTAGACATATTTTGTTTACACATGTCATTTTTTGTTTAAATTATATCCCAGTGTGATATATAGTCAATATTCAAGAGGTACAAAAAAACCCTCAAAGTATGTGCTCATATTTTCACATCATGATCAAAGTTACTTTATCTAGTTAAATTCTACACAAAGAAATAAATTAAGACCCTTTAAACATGCCGTCATGGCTTTGTTTCACCCTCAGTAAACTTTTATCATTGTTGCTCACACAGACTAATCTGAAGGATGATACCACATCTTTCTTTCTTCTGCTGGGTTATTGCACCAGGCTGACTTAATTGGATGATGTAGGATATTTCACCATCAGTGGGCAATTTGACGTGAATTTGTAGCCTGATGTGGTCTGTGATGAAATGTTTGGATGTGAAATAGGATACACGTTAAAGGTCACAGTTTACATATATCTATAACAATATACTGAATTGTGTGTATTGAGGCTGGCAAGTTGGTAATAGCAGTGTAGATAAATGCACTAACAAATGATGGAAAATTAGCATTTCCTATTTCATAAAAACAATTACGGATGGCATATCCCACCAGATTTTGTACTGTGTTATATATACAGTGAAACTTACAGCCAAGGGTTCCCGATGGGCATGACAGTGCACTCGCTGAGCCATCAATAAATAATTAAAAAATAATTATATAAATCAAATTTTCATGAGAATTCGGTCAGCTCAGAACTTGCTGGTAACAATGCCCTAATGCACGTTCATGCCAAAAATCAAGGTTCTAATGTCAACGGTTCTCCTTATTTTGCCGACGAAAGGATTCGGATGGACTGACTGACTGACTGCCTCACTGACTCACTCATTACCGGACAATTTGCGATCTGTAGCCTACTTCGTAGGAATAATTCCAATCGCTAAACGAACTACATTCCTTCGAAGTAACAAATCTTATGAAACTCTATAGGGTTATACCACCAGGAAATAGTATACTACTAAACCGTTTTAATGAGTTGCTCCGCGAAACAATAGAATTAAAATTTCTGATATGCATTTCTTGCGAACAGGAAAATCATGTTCGTTATACTGCACTATTCATGTACAAATGAAATGAAAGGACTACCTTGAATCTACGTATATTCTTTGCAGATGGAATCCTGCCAGATATTACGGCTAGTGTTATGTTTGGCAAGTATGGCAGAGTTGACATGGGGCTATTCCACTGGACCACCCGAACTCGCCTGCACAAATATGAGACCAGAACATGGCGTCCCAGCGCAGACCACTCCAGCTCCCTACACGGTCAAAGTGAATAAGGCCACGTTTGGAGAGCAAGACCAAATATCAGGTTGGTTGTTTATCATTTAAAGAAAAAACGTAACGAATGATCTAACAACACAGCAACACTAGAACCCTTCTGCTTTTATTCTTTCGTCAAAATCTCTGAATTTCCTTAACGGATTACTCCTGCTTGCTTCTGAGATTTGATTAATCCTAGCGAAGTTAACTTGTACACTTAATGGCAGGTCAAAGGTGAGATGTTTTAACAGGAAAGTTTTGTATATTTACGAGATATCTTATTCAGATGAAAACGAACAAGATGTTCTGATGTACATCAGAATTCACTGACGATATATAAACACCACTCTCAAAGAAGTTGAATGTATATTTCTCATGACCAATGCAATAAATTTTCACAGTGACCATCAGTGGCGAGCTTCCGTTCAGGGGATTCATGCTTCAAGCCCGTAGTACCGATCGTGACACTCACGTCGGAAACTTTCAGGCTGACACAAGACCCACCAGTCAGCTGAAAACTTTGCCATGTGGTCAGGTAAGGAAATATAAAAATTTGTCCCGCTTCAGACAAAATCGTACAATGAAAATGGTCATGGTCACATGGTCGCCCGATATTTTTAATCCACCGCCGTCGATTCTAATTCGTGGTGAGTAACTAGGTTATCTCCCTTTACAGTAGCTCCTTTCTCAAAGCACTCGAGTCGGCTGCCTCGCGTCCATCTTCGGGCTTCGTTTTGAAGTTTACAACTAGTGCTTGTAATAAAGGTAAGCTTTAGCATCTGTACTTCTAAATTAGATAGAATTCATTTAGAGAACAGCTCGTATTTCACCGTAATCAGCGATTGTGAACGCCAATGAATATTTCGAATGTGTGACTTCACACGCAGTTTATTTTGTTTCGTGAGCAACAGCAACAGAGGGTCAAATTGTTCATAAGAAATCCTTTCCCACAGAAATTTTCCTGGACATCAGCATGTTCAGGGAGGGTCTTCAGCGGGATAATTTCATTACATGGCTTCTCAGCGACCCAATACAGAAATATATGGTAAATTTGACGATGACGCCTCGCCCTAGCCAAGTTGAAATGGCTTCGTTCGTTCCTACACTTAGCCATGAGTCCTCTTCATGAACTTACATGTACACTCCGGGATCACACGGCTCCATGGGACGTTCGGCTATATCCGGCAATAAAACAACCCATCCCAACTCTCTGTCTATTAGATTTATCGAGTTCGGCAAATAGTTTAGTTGGCCGTGAAGAGCTCATCCGCCTGTAATCAGTCTTCAAACATCAACGGCCGGTTGAATTTGGTCGAGGATATTTCCCACGGCCCACAATCAAGTAGCCTAGCTGTAGGCCTCAGCTGTGTTATTTGTTGGCCGTAGAATTTTCCCAGCAATTTCCACATTTTGTTAGGGCACTGTATTTACCCGTCCAACAATTTACGAGGTAGAAAAAACCTGTCCGAAAATAACGAACTGGCACCGAACCCGTCATTCGTTGCTCCATACAGTCAGGCATCTTACCCCTGAGCCACGGTAGCAGCTGAAAGCAACCGTTGGATTTTTTTTTTATACCTGACACAAACCTAACCATAACCCTAACCCCAAAACCCTAAACCTAACCCTAACCCGTAACCAGTAATACTGATTTAACGCTAATTAGCGCAAATTTGCATCCTAATTAGACGTTTGCATCCTAATTAGACGTAATCACGTGATCTCATGGTCACGTGATTTCATGGCCTAGGGTACTTGATTGTGGGCCATGGGTACTATCCTTAACCGTTGAACTTCCGCCATTATCTTCGTACGGGTCAGGTGATCGGCAACGTATCGGGGTTCAACCGGCCGTTGATGTTTGAAGACTGATTGCAGACGGATGAGCTCTTCACGGCAAACAATCTCTTTGCCGAACTCGACGAATCTAATAGACAGAGAGTTGGGATGGGTTGTTTTATTGTCGGATAGAGCCGAACGACCCATGGAGCCGTGTGATCCCGGAGTGTACATGTAATATAAGTTCACGAAGAAGACTCATGGCTAAGTGTAGGAACGAACGAAGCCCTGTCAACTTGGCTAGCCTCGCCCAATATAAATTATACTGACCCCATATATTTCTGCATTGGGTCACTGGCAAATCGTGTAACTAATAATATCTATCTACCACCATCATTGAGTTGAAGATGAGGTGCATTTTGTAATGACCTGCCCTCATTATTCCGTGGATAGAAAATGTTTTATTGCTTCAGTCATTTCTAAGTTTCCACTCGTCCGCTTTTCACCCAAAATATGTTTATATGGTTAATGACCTGAAGGTTCCTGTAATTGTCACCAGCTTAGCTATGTTCATCCACACTGCTTTTGTATCTAGATTTGCTGTGACATCTGCGGTAACGGTAGGTTAGCTTCCCTGATGGTCACCGGGTGTCCTATAATTGGTACCTTCAGTGTGCTTTGTTATAATGAGATTATGTTGCCTATTTTCCAGATTTGAATTGAATTACTAGTCGAAATGATTATAATTGTTCTGTGCAAGTTATAAGTTAGGGACTGCATAATTGAATTGAATCACTGATTATTATTTTAATGGTGCTCAATTTACCATGATGAGGTGGATTATTTGTACCATATACGGTACTTTAAATTAATTGAATACGAAAAGACTATATAATTGATACCAATATACGTAAAAATTATCTAACAAATGAACTAAAATCATTAATCTATTTCTGTGATTGTCATGCCCTTAATCGGTGCTTTGATTAGCCAAGTAAAATCTATTCTGTTCTGCTCGATTTCGCGGGTCCCAGCATAGAGGCTGAGGGTTGTTTCATGGCTCTGGGTCATTAGAATGGAGCCAGAAGTCAGCACAAAAATATTGTTAGTAATCCCGACAAAGGCATATATAAGCCGTGAAAAGACCATTCAATCATTAGGGGGTGAAAGGTCGGCGAAATATGGAGTCTGTATGCATAACCCCAGGATTCGTATCACATGTAATATACAAAACAGTCGATCCCATACTTCGACATCCCACTCACGAAAACCATCTTCTGCCTCCCGTTCAGAGGAACTGTTGTTTGTTGGTATGGAAGCGAGGTGGACAAATGGCCTATATAGTGCCCGTACTTTCTGGTGGCTTGGTTCCTCGCTCCGAGGACCGGGCATTCGATTCTCACCAAGGAGGGCCTCGTCCCATACGATACTCGAGTTATTGCTCACGTGAATGCATATCGCCACAACTCAGCATAGTTTATTGATCATTCAGCGGCATGGTCTTTATGTCTTGGTATGAACATTTCATGTATGATCACAATTCAGTTAACGTCCATGCTGAAGAAAAAGATCTCAGCTGGTGAAAACGACGCTTTCCGCTTTGGGAAACACAATATGAATGACTATCACCTGCCAAAAATGTACCACATTCGGGGTTGGCCATAGATTGACAGCCTAGAACCAATCAAAAGTGTTGCTTATTCTATGTTGAACGGGACCACAAAGCCTGTGTTAAGGTACTGATTAGATAGGAACTTTGTCACGCGTTGAAGAGGCTGATATGATAGTATGCATGGATAGTTAGCCAGCGACACCAATCTATGCGGATCCATCGGTTCATCCAAAGCTTCAAACCACTTCCGGTTCGACATGCGATAAATGATTAGATAGAATTTGGAATGGAATACCTACGCAAAGAAGGAACCATAGCCATCCATTATGCCTGTAATAAGAAGAATTTGCTACGTCGGTTTATGTGGTAAATATAGGGTTATACCGTCAACCAATCAGCAGTAGCTGATACCTATCCCATTCTTCAGATTGAATGGAAATCTGTATGCAACTGTCAGTGGTGATCAGACTCTCGGCTAGGACCCCTATATATATACTCTTGATTTCGGCAACACTTAGTTGAAATTGCCATTAGGAGAAGCTTCATAGGAATATATCACCGCATAGATCTCTTAAGGTTACTGTATCGGGTCGAAGCTTCAAAATCTCGATTTTTGTTTTTTGTCTTATACCAGAGTACACAGTCAAACCTACAAGTTGGGGGAAATAAGAAATTATGAAATTAGTGCATTGTAGTAAAAAACATGACTTTTTAAAACTCAAGCTATTCGTGGTGCAGTAGTGCTGATTGGTTTTTGGCCGTTATCTCCGTTTAGTTTTTCGCCAAAAAGTGGTTTTCCCGTTCTAATTTCTCTCTTGTTATTTGATGTACAAACATGAACTTTGGACACAATATTCCAATCATGCAGATCTTCAAAACGATGCCTCAAATTTTATAAGTTCGGCCCTGTTCATGAATTCTTTATGATTTAGTGGAGAGGGGTCGAGTTTCAGTAGATTTTTTGAATCTTTCAACTTTACACGACGATAAAATAACTTCTAGGCCCTAACTAAAAAAACTGAGGCAATTATTTTTATTCAAATGGTAAAGTTCATTGTTCCAAAAAAGTAAGTTTGTACGATGAAAACTCAGAGAGTTATTAGCGCGTGGTTTTGAGGTCTATACTTTTCTAAATGACATCATTTATCTTTAAAGAAATCGATTCTTGTAATAAATTTGAGAAAGCTATTTATTTATCTAAATTCCTTGAATCAAGGGCTTTCAGAAAATGTATAGTTTGTATGGATACAAAAAAGTACTACCCCATAATCAAGCAAAGTTGTGATACGTACACGTACGCAACTGGGACCCGATACAGTAACCTTAAGGTATAATCCTCTTCAATGCAGCATAGCCTCATCTCCTGCCATTAAAAGCTAACATGGAAACCTAAAAAACATAGGTATGTATTTTTAAGCCTATATTTTAATGACTTAATAATTTGGAGAGGAACAGTGCGTGACCACATGAACAGTTTCAATGGAGCCGTGCTCTTGGCAGGAATGAATTGGAGCAAAAGTCAGAACGGGGCAAAGAGATAGTCGTGCTACTGGGTTGACTTCGATGGTTCGCTGTCTGGGTTGCCACAGTTTAATTATGCTGTGTTGAAAGCATCAGTTAGATGTAAGCCATCATCTCCAATGATATCCACTAATCAGTGTATTCTTCAACGTTTGTCTCGCGCTGTTAAATTACAAAACCGTGTGGACGTGTGAACTAAACAACTCTTCGTAAAGTATGATATATGGTATATATATTCTGTGAACGGGTAAAACGTGTGATTTAAACGATTATTATCCAAACTGATACGCGAGTCGAGAAACAGTGTTATTCATCAGTGATTTTTGCTTTAAAACATTGTCTTAACCATTGGACATCCTAGTCTAAACAGTTCATTGTTCTTCCATCTGAGTTGTTGCAATAATACTGCCAGACAGAGGCAAGCCGTAACGTACTTATTTTGAGGTGATCTTTGGCCATTGTGACGTCACCAGATAGACGCAAAAGTACTGTCGCATCCAAGAATTTCATGCGTTGGTTTTGAATTTAATAGTTGAGATTTTTTAAGGCTGCTATATTACAAACTATATCCATTTAAGACTGTGACCATTGAAGAATTTGAGACAGACTTCACATGAAGCCTCTATTCCCACAAGTGCATACACAGGATACATTATCTATCGCTCAATTACATTGTAATAGTGAAGAAAACCATGGTCAGCTTCTCTGGTAGGCGGGGCAAATTACGTGTATCTTTGTTCTAATCTGGAACTTCACAATGGCTAGGGTGTTATACCAACGTACTGGCAGTTCAATGGTCTTCTCAGTATCCATATACCAGAGACTCACCCCTGATTTAAATAGGCTTGACAAAATTTGAAAAAATGTACTTTCATTCCATATTATATTTCTTTTACATCAAAGTGTGAAATTGATCAGAGAAAATTTTATAATTGTAGGGTAACGCAGTCACACACAATCGGCCGCTGAATGTGAACACGATAACTGTGACGTGGACGCCGCCTGCAAGCAGCGTTGGGACTGTCAAGATGAGGTCAGTACTTCAATATTTTTTCATAACTCCATTTTAAATTTGGTGAAACTATTGAAAAATGAAACGTGTTATGTTCGCTGGTAAGAATAGAACTGTATCCTCTAGTTTTTGTTTGGTATCAAGATTTGGAGGTGTGATGTTTACATGCGAAAAAGTGCTTTGTCTGTGACGTTAATGAAGCTGATAAATTTTTGTTCAATCCAAAACAAGCAAAATCATTTTTTTATTGAAAAATAAATACCGAAATATCAGCCTAGTAAAAACTACGATGGCCAGACATAATGGTCAGTTGAATAAAAATGCATTTATGGTTCATCAAAATGTGATGCATGGCATATTTTGGTATTTTTGAGGCATTTATTCGGAGGATTTTCTCTTGTAATACAAATATGACACCTCAAACCAAACTTATATTTTCGCAGAAGATTTAAGGATGTTTGATCAGTTGAGAGTATCAATTTTGGTTTGAAGTGTCATATTTTTGTGACAAGAGAAAATGTTCCCTATAAATGACTCAAAAATACCTAAATAGGCCAGGGAGCTTATCAGCTAACAGTATTTTCGTTATTTTGGGATAACACTATATCATAGATTAGCACAAATTCTAATGCTGAAAATTTGGTCGAGTCCCGTGCGGGACTCGAACCAGCGACCGCAGAGTCAGGCACCTAATCGCCAGCACTGTATGTCGGCGATCTAAACCACTCGGCCACCGGGCCTCCCACAAAAGTAGGAGGTAGCAGACCGGTAACCTTGAAAGCGAACATACAGTACCCCTCTGATGATCGTAATGACACAGCTCCCAAAGCTGAATAGATATATTTTTATCATTTAGAAAGTGATCGTATACCAGTATTTTCGTTATTTTGGGATAACACTATCTTAGAATAGCACAAATTCTAGTGCTGAAAATTTGGTCGAGTCCCGTGCGGGATTCGAACCAGCGAACCCAGAGTCAGGCACCTAATCGCCAGCACTGTATGTCGGCGATCTAAACCACTCGGCCAACAGGCCTCCCACAAAAATAGGAGGTAGCAGACCGGTAGTCTTGAAAGCGAACATACAGTACCCCTCTGATGATCGTAATGACACAGCTCCCAAAGCTGAATAGATATATTTTTTATCATTTAGAAAGTGATTGTATAACAGTATTTTCGTTATTTTGGGATAACACTATCCTAGAATAGCACAAATTCTAGTGCTGAAAATTTGGTCGAGTCCCGTGCAGGATTCGAACCAGCGACCCCAGAGTCGGGCACCTAATCGCCAGCACTGTATGTCGGCGATCTAAACCAATCGGCCAACGGCCCTCCCAAAAAAATAGGAGGTAGCAGACCGGTAGTCTTGAAAGCGAACATACACTACCCCTCTGATGATCGTAATGACACAGCTCCCAAAGCTGAAGAGATATATTCTTTTTATCATTTAGAAAGTGATCGTATAACAGTATTTTCGTTATTTTGGGATAACACTATCTTAGAATAGCACAAATTCTAGTGCTGAAAATTTGGTCGAGTCCCGTGCAGGATTCGAACCAGCGACCCCAGAGTCAGGCACCTAATCGCCAGCACTGTATGTCAGCGATCTAAACCACTCGGCCAACGGGCCTCCCACAAAAATAGGAGGTAGCAGACCGGTAGTCTTGAAAGCGAACATACAGTACCCCTCTGATGATCGTAATGACACAGCTCCCAAAGCTGAATAGATA
>JAVTVY010054981.1:0-29633 GCA_036873755.1 Hanleya hanleyi | reverse complement strand
TGGATATATGCTATATTGTACACATATATTCTTGTCCAGACTGTAATTTCTCTGACTACTTCACAGAGAAGTTTGATCCTGAAGTGTGTTTTTCTGCATACACAATTATGAATGCATCAACACATTTAATTCAAAAGGTTAATTACTTTGGTTTATCACCACCGGACATCGTTAAGTGCAATGACGATGAACTACTCTACATGTAATCAATGTGTTTGTTCAGATTTTCTAAAGTCTCAGATATTAAAAATGACATTAATAACTGGTTAATTCAAATGTCAACATGTGCATTAGTATTTTTCAGGATTTATTGTTATTTTGTAATGGTTTGACAGGTTAAAATAATCTTTTGTATATTCATTGATAGATCCACCACAACAAGATGATTCAGGAGATGGAGCATCCCACAGCTGGGAGAATACGAGTACCAGGTAAGGGAGGTAACTGAGATATCTGAAAAATGTGTGTGAACTTGTGTTGGTGAGGGTGAAAGGTGATTGAGTGGGTGCGAGTGAGGATATACAGGGCCTGAATTTTGACGCGAATCCGCGAATCGACGCGCGTAAAGATTCACCTGCTATGTAAAATAGAGAATCTAAGTTGATTCGCCTTAAGTCTGACTCTAAAAATCTTATTTATCACACCAAAACGGGAAACGCCAGATCAAGAATGAAATTCCCTGGTACTGCTTTCGTTTTCATGCTAAGGGAAATAACTTTGTCTAATTTTTCCATCTGGATATGTGTCCTCGTTAACCATTGGCTATAGGTGATTGTGTTGACTAATCGCTGAGGCCCTTAGTCCCGTGTCAACGTTGCGCTTGACAACGGATTTGCACTCCTCTCGTCTTCGTAAAAATGGCGGACGGTGGGCAAAGTCGACAAATTAGTGTGAGTGCACTGCAAAAGTGGGAGGGCGAGCTTAAAGATCAATTCGATTTTACGTTTGACACTGGCGATAAGGCGATTAAGGCCGTATGTAAAGTATGCCAAAAGCATTGCGAAAAAATACGAGCCAAATACAAAGGCAAAATTGTCAATGACGTGTTCATTTACGGCACAACGTACCTGTTGAAGCCGAATTTGGCACATCATGTTCAATCCGACGGGCATACAAAATGCACGGAAATCGAAACTGGTGAACAAGAAACCTTACCAGAAACTTTCGGAGGTGCGAGAATTCTGGCAAAAAAATGCACTGAAGCCTTTACTATGCGCCAGCGTTTATCTACTGTCTGTCCCAGATAATATATCCGAGACGTTTTTGGCGATATTTCGGAGACAATTTATCGTAGAACATTGAAACTTCACACAGTATATAAACTAAAAAATACTATTTTTTCCCAACATTGCATTAAAATCTGTTAAGAATTGACGAAATTAAACAATACCTACCATGTTATTTTTGATCTGCCAATTGCAGGCTTGACATAAAAAAATAACCCACAAATCTCCAATCTAATTTTTTTTTTTGCAATTTGTTGAGAACCACTGGAAGAATTTGATACTTTGCAATAAAATTATTACTTTTTAGTTTCAATGCCCTGCGAGAATCAACTTGGATTCTCCTAAAATTTAACGAAATTCAGGCCCTGATATAAGAGAAGGATGTAAGATTAATTGAGGGAGAATGGGTGAGTAAGGGTGAACATGAGAGAGGGTGAGTGAGGGTGATAATGAGTGAGGGTGATAATGAGAGAGGGTGAGTGAGGGTGATAATGAGAGAGGGTGGGTGATGGTGATAATGAGAGGGTGGGTGAGGTGATGAGAGAGGTTGAGTGAGGGTTATAATGAGGGTGATATTGAGAGAGGGTGAGTTAGGGTGATAATGTGAGAGGGCAAGTGAGAGTGATAATAAGAGAGGGTGATGTGAGACGGTGAGCGAGAGTGATAATGTGAGAGGGTGAGTGAGGGTGATAATGAGAGAGGGTGAGTGAGGGTGATAATGAAAGAGGTTGAGTGAGGGTTATAATGAGAGGGTGATATTGAGAGAGGGTGAGTTAGGGTGTTGAATGTGAGAGGGCAAGTGAAAGTGATAATAAGAGAGGTGGTGGACGGTGAGCGAGTGATAACGGAGCGGGTGAGTGAGGGTGATAATGGAGAGAGAGGAGGGTGATAATGAGAGAGGGTGAGTGAGGGTGATAATGAGAGGGGGGGTGAGGTGATGAGAGAGGTTGAGTGAGGGTTATAATGAGTGAGGGTGATAATGAGAGAGGGTGAGTGAGGATGATAATGAGTGAGGGTGATAATGAGTGAGGGTGATAATGATAGAGGGTGAGCGAGGGTGATAATGAGTGAGGGTGATAATGAGAGAGGGTGAGTGAGGGTGATAATGAGTGAGGGTGATAATAAGAGCGGGTGAGTGAGGGTGATAATGAAAGGGTGAATAAGGGTGTTGAGAAAGGGTGAGTGAGGGTGATTAGAGAGGGTGAGTGAGGGTGATAATGAGAGAGGGTGAGTGAGGGTGATAATGAGTGATAATGAGAGGGTGAGTGAGGGTGATAATGAGGGGTGAGTAAGGGTGGTGAGAGAGGGTGATGATTGAGAGAGAGGGTGATGAGAGAGGGTGATGATTGAGAGAGAGTGAGTGAGGGTGATGAGAGAGGGTGAGTGAGGGTGATGAGAGAGGGTGAGTGAGGGTGATAATGAGAGAGGGTGAGTTAGGGTGATAATGTGAGAGTGCGAGTGAGGGTGATGTGAGATGGTGAGTGAGAGTGATAATGTAAGAGGGTGAGGGTGATAATGAAAGAGGGTGAATAAGGGTGTTGAGAAAGGGTGAGTGAGGGTGAGTGAGGGTGATGAGAGAGGGTGAGTGAGCGTGATAATGAGAGAGGGTGAATGAGGGTGATAATGAGAGAGGATGAGTGAGCATGATAATGAGAGAGGGTGAGTGAGCGTGATAATGAGAGCGGGTGATAATAAGAGACAGTGAGTGAGGGTGATAATGAGTGAGGGTTATAATGAGAGGGTGAGGGATAACGAAAGAGGGTGAGTAAGGGTGATAATAAGAGGGTGAGTGAGGGTGATAATGAGAGAGGGTGAGTGAGGGTGATAATGAGAGGGTGAGTGAGGGTGATAATGAGAGAGGGTGATAATGAGAGGGTGATAATGAGAGAGGGTGATAATGAGAGGGTGAGTGAGGGTTATAATGAGAGAGGGTGAGTGAGGGTGGTAATGAGAGAGGATGAGTGAGAGTGATAATGAGAGAGGGTGAGTGAGGGTGATAATGAGGGTGAGTGAGGGTGGTAATGAGAGAGGGTGATAATGAGCGAGGGTGAGTGAGGGTGATAATGAGAGAGGGTGAGTGAGTGTGATAATGAGAGAGGATGAGTGAGGGTGGTAATGAGAGAGGATTAGTGAGAGTGCACAACAGTGGTGTGCACAACAATAAGTGAATGTGGGTGAGCATGTGAGGTGATTGAGTGAGGGTGAGTGATTGTGAGTTGATTGCTGGTGAGTAGTAACTGTGTTGGTGTAAGTGATGTAGTGAGTGTGAGTGACAAGAAGAGTAAGTGATGAGGATAGAGGGTGTGGATCAAAGACTGAGAACACAAGTACATGTATATGCAGACAAGGATGGTGGGCGAGCATTGATTTAGCTTCATCTCTGAATTTAGTGAGTTACCGTACACTCTTCGTGAATAAATCTGAGAAGGTTTTAACCCAATGATTTTGGCCTTGGGAAGTTCCTTAAAGGTGAACTGAAAAGCTTTTCAATGTTCTGTTAAAATGTCATAAAACAAGAACTTCTATAGTTGTTACAAATATGTGTGGTAATAGTTTTGTGGGTTATTGTTTTATTTTGGGTATATGAGAAGTCAAAACTTATACCACCAGAAAACGAGAGCCAGAACGTCATCGCTTGCCTCCCGTTGTTTTTGGAACGTCATGACGTTATAATGGCCCTCGTTCATTCATCCGACGTAGCATGACGTCATATTTAAATAAAACTTGAATGAAGGAGACCACTATAACGTCATAACGTTCTACAAACCAAGAGAGACAAGCGATGCAAGTTTTCAAGACGGATTTATAACAGGATAACTTAAATATTGTTATTAGTACAATTTTGCTAAATATATTTGCCCAAAAAACGTATAAAAGTTATGTCACATAAGACAAGAAGTATATAAGCAACATTTTAGATAAAATTAAAAGCTTTGCAGTTCACCTTTAATATCAGTGAGGAAAGGCTGATATTTATTCGCAGTTAGATTTGTAATCCAGTATTGTGAGATGTATAATCCATTATGGTGAGACTATAAGCCAGTATGGTGAGACGTTTAATCCAGTATGACCACTCACGCCATCTTGCATATCCAGTCACTGAGTTTTTTGTGCAAACTTTGAGCAAGGTTTAAATTCTGGAAGTGGCTCGATATCAGTTTTGATGAATCATTGCCATTGTTCAACCAATATCATAATCAAGAGTTAGTTTAGCAGTATAATTTGTTGTTATGTATTTGTAAATTTGCCATTGTATCCATGTTTCAGGGCCTCCTGTGAGGTACAGCTCCACAGATTTGAATCTACGCTACCCGCCTCCAACCTTGGGCCAGCACACTGGTCAGGTGTTACAGACTATGCTCAATATGTCCAGTGAGAAGGTCGAACAACTCAGGCGCCAGGAGGTCATCCAGTGATGAAGGGAGAAAACTTTGTAGGACTCCAAAATATTTTTGATTTTGGATGACCCAGGATAAGCGCAAGTGTAATTTTGAATTTGGCAGGTCCAAATAAAAGAATGTATTGCAGAATGAGAGCAGCATGAAGAAAATATACACAATCATCCTGTTCATATTCTGGGTTGTCACTGTAATTATATTGTATCAAGGATCAAGTTATCCCAGAGGGGTAGAACATTCTCTCATAAAGAACTGCTGATTAGCCTGTAGATATGTGTAATATAATAGTGAAATTGAGCATGATTGAATTATCCCATCATACAAATGCTAGTCGGAGTCCTCTTGGCTTTTGTCTGTACAATCACTACTGCTGTTTTCATATGCTCCTTGAATCTTGCACCACTCCATGATCAATTTTGAGGTTGGCTATATATACTTTGTGATAGGCGCTTTATCTGTCTTGAAATTTGCTTTATAAACTGCTGATGGGAGTTGGGGGGGGGGGGGGCGACTACGATTGAAATGTTGTCTTTGATGCCCTTTTGAATGTTCATAAAATATCTAACAAGACAGTTTTACCCCTTCTCCCACTGGAAATGTTGACAAAATTGCTGAATCAGTCATTGCATTTTTTTCTCGTATGTTATCATGCTTATCTAATCTATTTTTAATGTTAAGAACAATTTCTCATGTGAAATACTCAAAGATGTGGTATGGAATCATATAGCTTATGATGTTTGAATAGTGAGGCAGCGCCTCCAGAGTGAATTGTCCAGTATCAGTGCCAAAGCATGGAAAGAAATTTCTTATTATATTAATGAATGAAATCTAAAACTGAAAATATATAATTATCACAATATATCCATGTTCATTTATCATTATTAAATACTAGATGGAAACCTCATATTGTTATCAAGGATTAAAGTTGTTATACCTTGAAATATAATTGATCAATAAACAGAATCTGTCATTTATGAATGCATTGCTTCCAACATTAATATATCTTCTGCTATTGCTTGCTATGGATTATTATGTCTTCTTCAAATATGTTGGGGAGACATCTAGTGTTTGTGCTGTCTCCTTTTCTTATCGGCAAGATCTCTAGAGAACTACTGGATGGAATTTCACCAAACTTGGATGGAAGCTTCATTGAAATGGCCTTCTCATCTGATTAGGTTTTGATGTGTGTCCGTGCGTGCGTCATTTTCCAGTGTCGGTCCGTCTACTTGTACATGTATAGACAGGCCGTGTCTGCAAGATATCTGGAGAAGTACTGGACAGAATTTCACCAAACTTGGATGAAACCTTCATTTGAATAGCCTCCTCATCTGATTAGCGTTTGATGCGTGTCCATCTATGCATCCTTTTCCAGTGTCTGTCCATCTGTCTACTTGTACATGTATATACAGGCCGTGTCTGCAAGATATTACTGGAGAACTACTGGACAGAGAATTTCACCAAACTTGGATGGAAGCTTCATTGGTATTACCTCCTCATCTGATAAGGTCCTGGTGTGAGTGAGTGCCTGCATGCATCCGGGTCCGTCTACTTGTATATGTATGTACAGACCTAACTTATCTGCAAGGTATCTCCAGAACTAATGAACGGTGTTTTACAAAACTTGGATGGAGGCTTCATTTGGCAGAATTTCACCAAACTTAATATTACGCCCGATATGTAGCTTTGCTTTAGATACTTTTTGCCACATTCATTTTATAGCACCTTCACATAAATACTGTTGCCCGCCTTGAGCGGGCAGGATGAGGGAGACGTATGTTTTTGCTAAAAAAGACAACCAGCATATAGGCTTCATGCCATAGAGGCAACTCAAGGGTCAAAGCAGAACCTCTAGTTCTCAAACTATATCAAATCTGCCTATGATGGATTGTAGGTACCCAGAGTTACTCCCACCGCCAAGATAATGTTGAAAGCATTCTTGATGTTAATTTATTCAGGTTGACAGAATCAGTCGATATATATTGATTCATTCTAATGTCTTCTGCTAGTAAACGATCTACAAGATTTGCTTGCCACTGTTCATCTAATTTCTATTGTCTGCAAGGTTTATAGAGAATTACTGGAATTCCACCAAACTTGGATGAAAGCTTCATTCAAATGGCTTCTTCGTCTGATTAGGCTTTGACGAGTGTCCGTGTGTGCGTCCTTTTCCAGTGTCCGCCCATCTACTTGTACATGTATAGACAGGCTGTGTCTGCAAGATATCTGGAGAAGTACTGGACAGAATTTCACCAAACTTGAATGAAACCTTCATTTGAATGGCCTCCTCATCTGATTAGCGTGTGTTGTGTGTCATCTATGCATCCTTGTCCAGTGTCTGTCCATCTGTCTACTTGTACATGTATATACAGGCCGTGTCTGCAAGATATTACTGGAGAACTACTGGACAGAGAATTTCACCAAACTTGGATGGAAGCTTCATTGGCATTACCACCTCATCTGATAAGGTCCTGGTGTGAGTGAGTGTGTGCATGCATCCGGGTCCGTCTACTTGTACATGTATGTACAGACCTAAATTATCAGCAAGGTATCTCCAGAACTAATGAACGGTATTTCACAAAACTTGGATGGAAGCTTCATTTGGCAGAGTTTCACCCAACTTATATTATGCCAGATATGCAGCTTTGTTTTAGATACTTTTTGCCACATTCATTTTATAGCACCTTCCCATAAATACTGTTGCCTGCTCAAGGCGAGCAGGATGAGGGAGACGTATGTTTTTGCTAAAAAAGACAACACAGCATATAGGCTTCATGCCATAGAGGCAACTCAAGGATCAAAGCAGAACCTCTAGTTCTCAAATTATATCAAATCTGCCTATTGGATTGTAGGTACCCAGAGTTACTCCCACCGCCAAGATAATGTTGAAAGCATTCTTGATGTTGTCAATTTATTCAGGTTGACAGAATCAGTCGATATTATAACCAGGTTGGCTCACTGGTTATCACATTAATAAGTAAGTCGTAGTCCATGTTAAATATAACACAACCTAGCTTTATTTACCCTAATCTAATTATCTAACCTTGACGTAATATTAATTCTAATATACACAATTATACAGCACTTCCAGTTATTACAGAAACTATATGTTAGTACATATAGCCGTCTACATTTACAAGTGTTACCTATATAACTTACATTTACTAACTGCCTTGGCGCTGCAAAGTCGCATGCCAAGATGAATTCTAAAAGCGAACTGACTTAATTTCATACTGCCCAATATTTATATCATTGGAGTTTTAGCGAGATCTCCAGGTAGTGATTCCTAACAATCACAAATACTGTTTGACTATAAGCTAAGTAATTCTAATGTCTTGACATGTCTATCGGTTATCCTGTTCATTCTATATGACATCTCCAATAACAGTAGGGAGTCTGACCTAATAACAACAAAGGATTATCTTAGACTAAAATGACAGTCTGACTACAATTGACACCTGGCTCCTGTCTTTGCACCAGCTGGTCAGAACTCGTCTAACAACACTAATTGAATGTCAACTTCAAGAGTTATGAACTAATCAAACTGTTATCGAAACATCTTATTACAAAAGTAAATACTCATAGCATTATCCTAGTTATAACATATGTTACATAATATTGAGTGTATACATTTATCAGTAACTAATATTTACAGCTTGCATACATAGTAATTTAACTCCATACTTATAATACTAATTCACAATAAACAAACATTAAATAATAATGGAATATAATTGGAATACATGTACAATCATTTTACATGTACATGTCTTATGGCTCTGTTATAGTTATTTTACATGTACATGTCTTATGGCTCTGTTATAGTTCCCTCCGTCCCCGAATAAGTTTCGTCCCGAAACTGTAATAAATTGTCTGTGGTAGTCATTTTAATCGATGTTTGGTGGAGTTTTTAGAAGTTCTTGTGTGATGTTGATTGAAGTTGAAGGTTCCTGTGTAATGTTGAACTGTGGCTGAGGTTGCTGATACTTGTCTGGAATATGGGGAGCTTTTGCCCTTGACTGTCTTGGGTCACTTCTGTCTGTGGACACCATACAGCTGAAACACTCAGATGTGAAATGCAGAGAGTTAGCAATGTTTAGGATATATCTGTATACACAGAGTAGGAACAAAGATATTCATTATCATTCAAGAGTGATTATTTAGTCAATCTTCATTTTTTTTTTTTTTTTTTTTTATAATTTTGTTACATGTATCACTACATCATTTACATACTTACATACATGGGTTATATTGAGGACTATGTATATATATATTCTTGTTTAGATACAATATTCCAAATGCATAATAAGGACACTGATCACTATGTAAAGAGAGATATAGGTTCTAGTCAAGTCAGTAATACTTATTCTGACACAGTGATCTATTGTAAAGAACATAAATGAATGAAATTGAGAAAGAAATCATGTTGGATAATTAATTATAATGCCTGAAAATCAAAAATAGAAAATGTAATGTTGCTTTTCACTTGAAACCCCGGCTGAAAAAGTTTGATGGGAAGACTTGCTGCAGACAAGTCTGACCCTAGCACTTGATTTTCAACCGGTGCCTCAGTGAAAGAGCACAACAGAGAAACTATACTTTATTTTGAAAATTCATAAGTGTATATTAAGTCAAGATGAATGATTCACATAAATTTTAAGTCTTATTAAACAATTATTTTCTAGGAAAGAATAAACATACATGTAGGTAGTATTCATGTATCCATATACATACATACATGAGAGTATAAAGTGCAAACCCTACATTCCCAAGATCCTTGGAACTTTCACAACATAATATAAGTTAGTCATGTTAGTGTGAATTATAATAAACTACATCAATACATCAACACATAATGCAACAACTTGTAAGTAGTAACTAATTATTTACATATTCCTTTTGGTACTCGAATATGGTTTGTCAAGCCATATTAAGAGTATCACAGAATCTGTCAGGGGTGACAAGTCTCCGACCAGTCCTGTGGTTGTTTCAGTAAAGTCATGATCTTTCGGTACATCTTTTGCCGATATCAAAACTATGCATATATGCTCTTATCATATCGAATGTGTGTATTGTGTCCCTCTAAATCATCAAGAAAATCATACACCACATTCAGATCAATATTTTCGACAGGATTCCAATGATGTGGCATATATCTAGATTTGAATACTGGTGTTCCCATATGAAACTGGAATTTGAAAACCTTGAGGGAGTGTGGCACTGAAGTTCGTCGTTGAACTAATTTGCGATCGAAGGGATTTTCCTCATACCATTCTTTTTCTGTCTGATAAGTCACTTGTCGTACACGTTTAATTAAGTGATGGATTTTGTTTTGAGGTATCCGATTGAGTGGGAACCAGGCTGCGCCACGCACCTGTTCCTTTGTTTTGTATACTATTTCCACACAATACTTGCCATCAGCGAACTTGATTTTCTGAATCGCTTCTATTTTTACATTTTTAATATCTATCATGGGTTGCTGTTTGGACATTAACCCACTTCGATCCGAGTTAACAAATGCCACAGTTTGTTCAGATTTCTTCATGAAAAACTTATTTTGGCCTAAAGGTTTGCGCCTTTTCTTGCCAGACAATGTTTTGTCGGCATGATATTGTCGACGCAGCTCATCTGGGAGACTCGTATCATGCTCCGCCTCTACTCTTGTCTACCCATTTAATCCTGTAGCACATTCGTCCATTGTAACGTTTTGATGCTAGAATTTTGTCAATTTCAGTCGCTAGGAATTTGTTTGGTGTTGTTACCAAATTGGGATCTTGATTTGTACTTGAGCTTGGCATTGTACCGGTACCTTTAGGATGTTGAATGGTTTTAGGTGTTACTCTTGTTTTTGCCTGTTCATTGTTCTTAAGTGCTACTTTTGTTTTTGGGACATGATGGTCTTTTGCTTCTTTTGTTACATTGTTCCGTTTGTCATTGGTATTTGTCTCGTTTTCATCATTTTCTGATTCTATTTCTTCTGGATTGAGTTCATCATTTGTTTGTGGTAAATCTTCAGGCTCATAGTTTGGCCTGTCTGCTGGGTCATGAAACTTTTTGAGACGGTTTGCATGAATCATCGATTTCACTTCTTTATCGTCACTACATTTGCGTAATTTGTATGTGTAGTTTTGTCCAACCAATACAACATAATATGGTCCTTCCCACTTTTTTGTTAGTTTGGGAGATCGGCCCACAGTCTTTTTGGTACAATATAACCATACCTTTTGTGCTGGCTCGAATGTTGGTTCCTTTGTTCTTCTATCATAATAAGTTTTGTATTTTGTTTGGGCTTTTTTCAAATTTTCATCTGCAATTTTTCTATACTCAGCCAGATTGTCTAGAATTTTTGACAAGTATGTTCTATGATCCTTTGACAGTGTTTCTTTTGGAATTAGAGAGGTATCAATTGGTGTTCTCATCTGTCTACCAAACAGCATTTGATAAGGAGATAAGCCAGTTGATTGAGTGGCTGGGGTCATGCGGTATGCCATCATAATACCTGGTATATGATCTGGCCAATCAGTTTGGTCTTCCTTGATGTAGGCTCTTAGACCCTGTTCAATGACGCGATTCATTCTTTCACATGTAGCATTGGTTGCAGGATGATATGAACTAGTTTTAGCATGTTTGATGTTGAATAATTCTGTCATGGCTGCTATGAGTTTGGACATGAATTGAGCACCGCGATCACTGACTAATTTGTCTGGTGACCCATAACGTGTGAGAATCTCTCGGTATAAAATGGATGCAACTTCAGTGGCTTCCTGGGTTTTCATAGGAAAACATTCTGGCCATTTGCTGTAAGAATCCACTACAAGGAGTAGATATTTGGAACCATCCGGAGTTTTTGGAAGTGGGCCGAGTATGTCAATATGAAGCCGCGAGAAAGCACGTTCATATGGCAAGGGTTTAAGTGGTGCAGGCCTATCATGAACATTTGTTTTGATTTGTTGACATGTCGTGCATGTACGTACATAGGTACACACATCTGTGTACATTTTATCCCAATGATATTTGGATCTTATAGCAGCATACATTCTTTCTTGACCTTGGTGGCAACCTCCTAGCACTGAATCATGATAGGCTTGGAGTATATCTTTGCGATTACCTCTAGGAACAGCTATCTGTTTGGTATAAGAATCGGCAGCCTTTTTATTTTTTGTATTAAAGAAATGATACAGAATTCCGTCCTCAATCACATAATGATATGCTTCGGCAACTAAGCGACGACTCTGTTTTGGATCATCCGGAAGATCACCATTTTCTTTGTAGGCAAAGATCGGGGCTAAGTCAGGACACTCACGTTGTATGCCCTCCAGAAATGGATTTGAAATTACAATTTCAGTATTGACTTGTGCAACAACAATTGTATCTTTTGTACAAACCGTTGCTAAATGAGCATGTTTCGGTTCCCTATATGTTAGAGTTGCCTCAATTGGCTTATTCTGATTCTCTGTATTGGATAAATATGTGGTTTCTATACTACTCACAATGGTTTCTTCTGTACTTTCAGTTGTGGTTGCTTCATATTCTCTTCTAGACAACCCATCAGCATTTCCATTTTTAGCTCCTGGCTTGTACTGAATTGTGAAATTGTACTCTTGAAGCTCGAGAGCCCACCTGCCTAGTCTTCCTTTGTTAGCTTTTATGTTGTTTAACCAAGTGAGGGCAATGTGGGCAGTGAAAACACGAAAGTGAGCATTTGCGATGTATGGACGAAAGGCACGAACTGATTCGACTAATCCAAGACCTTCTTTCTCTGAGATATGCCATGTCTTTTCACTACCGCGCAGGGATCGACCGCCAAAGGCTATAGCATGTTCATTGCCTTTTTCATCTTTTTGTCCTAAAACATATCCTATTGCACTATCAGACGCATCTGTTGAAATAATGAATTCTTTTTGGAAATCTGGATATGCTAATATAGGGGCTGTGACAAGTGCTTGTTTGAGGGCTTTGAATGAATTTTCAGTGTCATCGGTCCATTTGAATTTAACGTCTTTCTGAAGAAGTTGATTCATGGGGGATGCTATTGAAGCATAATTTTGTACAAATTTGCGATAGTAATTGCATAAACCTAGGAAACTTCGAACCTCTTTCTGTGATTTTGGTCTGGGAAATGATTTAACAGCATGAACTTTGGCTTCATCCACATGAATACCTTGATCACTTAGCACGTGTCCTAGATATGGAACTTGCCGCTGTGCAAATGCGCATTTTGGCGGTTGTAATTTAAGATTTGCCTCCCGTAAGCGAGAGAAAATTTGTCCAAGATGGACCATGTGTTCATCTAATGTGTTTGAATGGCAGAGAATATCATCTATATAGCATAGGGTGTGAAGATAAGTAAGGCCGGCAAGGACCTGTGACATCATGAGACTGAAGCTCGCGGGCGAATTTCTCATTCCGAACGGAAGAACTCGGAATTGGAACCTTCCCTGATCCGTCGTAAACGCG
This sequence comes from Hanleya hanleyi, assembly GCA_036873755.1. NCBI lineage: Eukaryota > Metazoa > Mollusca > Polyplacophora > Lepidopleurida > Hanleyidae > Hanleya > Hanleya hanleyi. The sequence continues at coordinate 16,555 of JAVTVY010054981.1, read as the reverse complement.
GTCTTTGGTTTTGTGTCATCATGTAGTGGAATTTGCCAAAAACCACTTGCCAGGTCAAGAACAGAAAATATTTTAGACTTTGCTTGCGCTACAGAGTCGATAGCATCTGATAACAACGGGAGGGGAAAAGAAATTGGTTCTGTGATCGCATTCAGCTTGCGATAGTCTACTGCAAATCTATATTTTCCATTTTTCTTTTTCACAAGCACTACAGGGGATGACCATTCAGATAGTGATGGTTCAACTATGTTATTTTCCAGCATTTCTTTCACTAATTCATCACACCGCTGTTTTGTCTGGGGGCTTTGTCGATAAGGTCGCGAGTAAATTGGTTTCTCTGTTTTAGTGAAAATTCTGTGATAATGAGCACTAGCTTTGCCTAATTCACTCATATCTTTGGCAAAAACATCACGGTTACGACCAAGAAATACTAAAAATGATTCCTTTTGCTTGGGTGTAAGTATGGAATCGTCTAGTGTTATTCCTAGGTCTCGTGCTAGGTTAGCATAGTAAGCATCACTTTTCGTGTCTCCTTCCATGAAATTTACATCAGCGGAGTTGTTTGATGTATTCTCTTGTTTCATTGTTGTAATAGAGTCTGGTGTAACTACGTGAAATGTGGCAATTGTTGCATGCTTCTCGATATAGACAGGAAGGTTGGATGGGTTCATTACTTTGTAAATAGCCATTTTGTTTCTAACTTTTGCGACAGTGCGCGCACCTGCAATGCTATATTTTGCTGAAAGTGACTCTATTGGCTCCAATAAGATCAAATTTCCATCACCTGCTTCAGGTACATATACAGGAAAATTTATTTCATGCTTTGGTTTAACCAGAATAATGTCTGTTGTTTTGGCACTCCCAGATTCTTTATGTCCATATACTTTGTTGTTCGTTTCAGTCGCCATGGAAATGTTAAACTGACCATTGCAAAGCAATAGTTTGTTCCTTTTAAAATCAATGTTTGCATCATATTTCCTTAGGAAATCCTCTCCTAAAATTACATCTTTGTGTAATGTTTTAAATACATAAAATTCTCCATTGAGCTCTTCAAGATCTTCAAATTGAATTGGTAGATTCACTACACCTAACACAGAATGAACTTCACCACAAACACCTGTAATGGCTCGTAAATTACATGTATTAGTGACTGCATTTGGATAGGCTTTCTGCAAACACCTATGTGAAATGCAAGAGATGCTTGCCCCTGTGTCGACTAAAGCATGTGTTTTTAACTTGCCAACCTTGATATGCACTGAGCTTTTCTCAAGGGGTGTTGTCAGAGAAATGTTAGGTCTCACTTGACAATGTATGCTATTGTAAGCTCTACCAACTTTTTGACAGTTGTGTTTGTTGCACTTCCAGCTGGCCATTTTACTGTTTAAGGTTAAATCAGTTTTGAATTTCCAAGACAAGATAGATAAAACAAGCTAGTTAGTAAATCATATGGCGATTATACTTACTCTTGGTGTTTGTCACTCTTTCTTGGTACTCAGGCTCCTTAGCTGGTTCTGTCAGTCATCAAAGGCGGCTTGAATTATTTCATCTTCGTCTAATCATTCTTGTGTTGTTTTTCCTTGGGTGTTCACCATTCGTTGCATATTCCGATGTCATCATATATATTCCGATATGAAATCTCTTAGTTTGGGGAGCTAAGAGCAATTGTACTGGGAAAGTCTGTCAATCTTAGAAGATTACAGGCCCGGGATTCTCCACTATCTATAACCTAGTTGGCTCACTGGTTATCACATTAATAAGTAAGTCATAGTCCATGTTAAGTATAACACAACCTAGCTTTATTTACCCTAATCTAATTATCTAACTTTGACGTAATATTAATTCTAATATACACAATTATACAGCACTTCCAGTTATTACAGAAACTATATGTTAGTACATATAGCAATCTACATTTACAAGTGTTACCTATATAACTTACATTTACTAACTGCCTTGACGCTGCAAAGTCGCATGCCAAGATGAATTCTAAAAGCGAACTGACTTAATTTCATACTGCCCAATATTTATATCATTGGAGTTTTAGCGAGATCTCCAGGTAGTGATTCCTAACAATCACAAATACTGTTTGACTATAAGCTAAGTAATTCTAATGTCTTGACATGTCTATCGGTTATCCTGTTCATTCTATATGATATCTCCAATAACAGTAGGGAGTCTGACCTAATAACAACAAAGGATTATCTTAGACTAAAATGACAGTCTGACTACAATTGACACCTGGCTCCTGTCTTTGCACCAGCTGGTCAGAACTCGTCTAACAACACTAATTGAATGTCAACTTCAAGAGTTATGAACTAATCAAACTGTTATCGAAACATCTTATTACAAAAGTAAATACTCATAGCATTATCCTAGTTATAACATATGTTACATAATATTGAGTGTATACATTTATCAGTAACTAATATTTACAGCTTGCATACATAGTAATTTAACTCCATACTTATAATACTAATTCACAATAAACAAACATTAAATAATAATGGAATATAATTGAGGTACATGTTCATTTTACATGTACATGTCTTATGGCTCTGTTATAATATATATTGATTCATTCTAATGTCTTCTGCTAGTAAACGATCTACGAGATCTGCTTGCCACTGTTCATCTAATTTCTATTGTATGCAAGATCTATAGAGAATTACTGGAATTCCACCAAACTTGGATGAAAGCTTCATTGAAATGGCTTCCTCATCTGATTAGATTTTGACGAGTGTCCGTGTGTGCGTCCTTTTCCAGTGTCCGTCCGTCTACTTGTACATGTATAGACCGGCCGTGTCTGCAAGATGTCTGGAGAAGTACTGGACAGAATTTCACCAGACTTGAATGAAACCTTCATTTGAATGGCCTCCTCATCTGATTAGCTTTTGTTGGGTGTCCATCCATGCATCCTTGTCCAATGTCTGTCCATCTGTCTACTTGTATATGTATACACAGGCCTTGTCTGCAAGATATACGGAGAACTACTGGACAGAATTTCACCAAACTTGGATGGAAGCTTCATTGGCATGACCTCATCTGATGAGGTTTTGGTGTGAGTGTGTGCATGCATCTGGGTCCATCTACTTGTACATGTATGTACAGACCTAAATTATCTGCAAGGTATCTCCTGAACTAATGAACGGTATTTCACAAAACTTGGATGGAAGCTTCATTGGGCCGAATTTCACCAAACTTAATATTACGCCAGATATGCAGCTTTGTTTTGGATACTTATTGTCTCATTCATTTTATAGCACCTTCCCATAAATACTGTTGTCCACTCAAGGCAATATGGGAGGTTCAGGGAGACGTATGTTTTTGCTAAAGAAGACGACCAGCATAGACTTCATGCCAGAGAGGGAACTCTAGGGTCAAAGCAGAACCTCTAGTTCTCAAACTATATCAAATCTGCCTATGATGGATTGTAGGTACCCAGAGTTACTCCCACCGCCAAGATAATGTTGAAAGCATTCTTCATGTTGTCAAAGTTATTCAGGTTGACAGAATCAGTCAATATATATTGATTCATTCTAATGTCTTCTGCTAGTAAACGATCTACAAGATCTGCTTGCCACTGTTCATCTATTTTTTCAACACCTGTCATCAATTCCACGAAAGGAGATGGTATTGTAAGGTGGGGTTTTTGCCCACAGCCAGCCGACTCACAAGAATGTACATTTCTTCTCACCATCTGTCAATCACAATACAATGTACAACTTGTCGTCGGCGGCAACTGTCAATCAACGGACTGAATGTTACGGTGAACCATGATAGCTTCACATTTGGGGCGAACCATGATAGCTTCACATTTGGGACGAACCATGATATAGCTTCACATATGTTCGGTACTAAGGCGTTATTATTTCAGCACGTTGCAGTTGATTTTACATGCATATATTGGAGAATAAATACCAATTTAGGCGAATATATTGCCGTTGTAACAGGCTGCGACTGATCGTTCGATTTCAACGTTTGACTAAACTGTAATGTCCGCACGGTATCGTGTCATCGGTAAACAATATTTATTTTACTTTTAATTGGTTCATAATAATAGCCTAAAATCTTACTTCAGATATACTGAATGCATATTTTTTTTTTACAAAAATGAGAAAGATGGAAATAACTTGTCGACGTCACAAATGTTGCCCTCCTGGGATTCGAACTTGGTAAAAGAAAATTTCGAGGCACTTGTGATCCAACGTGCTTATCCTCTACACCACGACATACGAACAACTGTAACAGGCTATTTTGTGACTTTAATCTACTTACGAAAACTCCAACCGTTATGAATAATAACTTTTCATTTTTTAGTATGAAGGACTCCTTGGACCAGAAAGATCTTCCAGCAGCGGGGGTATAATGTTACCACACAACACCAGGTTAAATGGCGTGTTAGTCCAAGGGGTCCTTCGCGTCTAAATGCGTGTCTGAAAGACTCGATTTAGACCCTTTTTTCACGAAATAGCACAAGCTGTGGATTTCAGTTTCGTGTGATAACTATAATCATAACGCAATCGCACTAAAAATTTCACATATTGTGTTCTTACATTTTCTCTTGCTGTTACATTAAACATAAGTATTTTTAGGACATTATATTTTTTCGATTTCAACCGCACCACGTATAGGCCAAAATCACGCCTTATCGTACCATCACCTTTGTAACCAAATGTAATTCCGTAATATAATTCCAAAATCCCCATGTTGTTGACCAGTCATTCTTGCTCTTTCATCTTTATCGATTATATGTGCCTTGCCAGATACAATACATTATATATGTGTTTGGGTCTCTCAGAATATTTTAGATCGGAATGATATGAAATGTATAAAATAGGTAATATCACCACTCCTTAGAGAAATGCAAACTTTCACCGTTCAGTACTGTCCAGTTCTGTACTACTCGGTTACCATTCAGTTTCATGTTGGTAACTTCTAGGTAACCTATTGGTACTGCACCGAAAGTTTAAGCTTGGTACAATGAAGTCCTGACCGAACGGTACCGTGCAGTTACCAATCAGGTACCATGTGGCAGTGAATGACCGGTTCTTTCCAGTTGCATACCAGTAAATGATTGGTAGCCAATAGGTTATACCATAGATGAAATGTGTGGTAACTGGTTGGTTACTGATTGGTGACCAACTTGACAACTGAACAATACCACAAGGGGACCTTTCCTATCCGTACCAAGAGGTACAGAAGAGGCGAGCGGAAACTGGTTGGTAGCTGTTCAGTAATCAAGGTACTGAAGTGTTACTGCATTGTTACCGATAGGTACCAAGTTTGGAAATAATCTCATCCATCATGTGAATGATTTCCCCATAGTTAGAATACACGCGATAAGTTTATGTGACGTCGATTTTCCGCCTTTTCTGAACTAGGGTCGGGACCTACGGAAAGGACATTATTAAATACCGCCGACAAACGTTGCGGATGTGGGTACTGAACAGTACGTTTGGTGAACGGTACTGAATGATGAACTAAATTTGTGAGAAGTGCTTAACATAAATTCCAGCGTGACGGAATCACGGTTTGGAAGGTACTTTGAAAGTTTGAAGCGCTCGTTATCGAAATTGTATTCTCTATAAGCAGGCTTTCTTAGTCTTATGACTGCTGTCAAGTTTCAAATAAAGTAGATAATCCTCTGAAGTATTGCAGATTTCTCGTTATATAATCTTTGGAAATGTCCGTGACGGAATCACAGTGAAAGTCCTTCATTTTGACTAGTGATGCTTGTCAATTTTTTTTTTTTTTTTTTTGCTGCCCTGTTTCAATCTGATTATTATTATATGACATATCTTACTAACTTACAGTACCCAAGGATGATAAGATGTTTTTCCTCGTGAGTGCGCTTTTTAAATCTTCTCGGTAAAAGAGCTTCATTAATTACACATTTTCTTCAAAAAAAAAATATTCCTGGGATGACTTTATCACTTCTAATTATAAAACTGAACTTATTTTGGGCAATGCATACAGTTCCTGTCACATATCTTTTCTACAGAATTTTTAAAGTAGTATACTTTTTAGTAAAATACAACTTCCTTGACAATTTCGAATTCATCATGTTTATAAATGGCGGGAAAAATATTTTGGTATTAAAACATCTTCTTTGTTATTGGCGTATCCCTGTAGATAATAGGAAACGAATAGAAAAAACAGCATGCTAATTATGGTCGACGAAAAAATGTGGAGTGAATTTTGTGCGAAAAATGACTTTTTTTTGGTGACGGACGTTTTTACTTGGAAATCACGTTAAGCAGTTGCATATGTAATGGGTTTTCCATATTTTCTTTTATTATAACAATTCCTGCAATTTAACACATCGATGAAAAACTCCACACAAGCAAACTTTATCCGTTCTGGTAAAACTGCAACATATCAAATACACACATAAAACTTGCCCATTTTTGTTCTTTTAAGGCTAAATTCCACGTCGTCGAATAGCTCCATACGGTTCCATTGATAAAGTGCATAAATGCATACTTCCTCTTTGGATGTAACCGAATCTATGAACCGCAACTTACCAGTCGATGGTGCTATATAAGAGTAATACATAACATGTTCAGGAATCTTAAGGAAATGGGGGGGGGGTTTCTGTGTACGATCTCTTTTTAGTTGTGTTCTCGGGTCAGTGTTCTTATTCATTAAATTGAGACTTGTTCTTTCATTAGTTTTAAATTAGAAATGTGGATCGCTTGCCTAAAGATGCCACTCGGGATTACCTTTCATCTGGGATATGAAATAGAGGGATTATTAATTAACTCCATTATTAACTCCATTAATAGAGGGATTAATAACTCCACTGCAGATGATATTCTCACTTATGCTCAAATTGGTTTTTTGCGAAGGCTCAGAAAGGATGTCCTGTAGTGTCATAACATCTAAACTGTGTTGTTGCCAAAATGTTGAGGAACGTAATAGAATAAAAACTGAATAAATTGGACATTTTTTCCAGATTCCTACTGTTTAAGGATAAGGGGGGTCCATTATCATCAAGTGCACAATGCTTTCACCTATCGGCTGCACTATATATAACACAAGTGAATAATCCCAATTCCAAGTCTCCCATTAGAACACAGTAAAACACAATTTATACTCACCACCAATCTTCCTTAGAATGTAGGACACAAGTAAAATGCTCAAGTTGGCTTCTCGTCTTGCAAAGTTTGAAGCATGAAAAATATCACCTTCATAGTCAAATGTACGAAGCAAATTTCTGGTGAAATATATGGTAAAATAAAACGCAAAATGTTTAGAAAGATGCATAAACACGTCATTCAGGTCCGATCAACGTTTGAAACAGCTTGGTATTTTACTACAAATAACGCATAAATTGCATTTGAAGTCCAAATCGTCCTACAGCTGCCATGTGTAAACACAGCCACCAACACATTTGTGAAGGTCACATCACTGGTAGCTCTCAGGTCTGAGGAGGTGTATTGATCAATCATTTTATCTACCAATTGCAAAAAGAGGTGACCGAGTTCAATGGTGCCCTGTATATTTGCAAATTGCAGTCAGGCAGGTGGTTGGATTTTGAATGTAATTTGTAAATTATTTGTTTATACTGAGCCATTGCGGACCTCAATGAAATGTTTTTTTCAGTATATTTTACCAAAAATATGCTTCGTAGATTTGACTATGAGGGTGATATTTAAAATACACATTTTGAAGGACAAGATCCCAACTTGGGCATATTCCTTGTGTTCTACATTATAAGAAAGATTTACTGTGTTCTAGTGAGAGACTTGGAATTGGGATTTTTCACTTGTGTTGGGAACTGGACCCTCCACCTTAGCCTTAAGGCCCTTTCGCCCGCTTCCGGAGCAGGAAAGTTATTTTCTGTTTGGATTTGGGAAGTTCTCTGTGAATATCCTCTCTCTAAATCTCGTCCAGCAGGTATTAATTTTTCTTGGTACAGATTCATCAATGTATCAAGTTATATAGCTGGCGAAAATATCCATAGGCTATAACTAAGTGAAATCCAATGAAGATTTATCAATATCTTTTTCACCAAACTCTCCCATAATTCGCACTCCTGGTCGCTATCAACATCATCATCATCAGGGCCCCGAGTGGCTTCCGGGGATTGACCTGGGATTTCGTCGTGCACACCGCAGGTCATGGTAAGAATAGACCTCAGCTCCTCAGACAGCTTTTCGTAAGAGGCGACTAACTGAGGCACCCGTGGGGTTCCTGGGTGTGAAAAGGAATAGGACCCCACCCGTGTGGTTCCCGGGTGTGAAAAGGAATAGGACCCAACGTCGTGATATGACTGAAATATAGTTGAAAGCGACGTTAAATCATATTCACTCACTCACTCATCAACGTGATCATCATCTGCATCGTCGTCACTATCTTCATCATATGAACCATCATCGTGGAATAATCTTCATGCTCCACGAATACCGGTGAAAGTAGACCTAGTAGTTCTATCCCCGCTCCTCCTTTATCGGGGAGAGAACTACTAGGTCTACGGTGAAAGCCGACCAGAAACCAGTCCTCACAACACTCGAACAGTCCGTGACTGTGTGGTCCAGGTGAGATAACGAGGAGGTTACATTACCCGCTGACTGCTTGTAAAGTACAAGGTTGTTGACAAGATTTGTCATAATGATAGTACGTGATACATTCCTCAAGCGAATCAAATACTGGGAGACCATACAGTGTTAAAAATTGTAGAAGACATAAGAAATTCTAAATGAATTGAAGAAACTGTGGTGTTCGTTAGTGTTGAATATATACACTGCGGCCACAGTCTCTGCATTCAACGAGATGTCGGACTCGAATACAACATCCAAGTACCGTAATAGCTTTTACTCTCATATAGGAAAAACTGTTGAACAGCTTCAATTTGAGATTGAAATCAGTCCTCAAAATACCCGTCGCATGTGGATCATGTTATCTTCAAATGTTCAGCTATATATCATCACATCTTCCATATATCAGAACAACTGTTTAGTTCGGTCCCCCAAAAAAGTCTTCATCACGCAGTCAGTTTGCTCAATATCATGGGTTATTCCACCATACCAGTGGACACCCTTCAGTCACTCCACAAGATACGATTTTGCCGTGAAGAAACAAATATAATTTTGTAGCAGTCGAGCTCAACCTGTAAAAAGCTAGGCATCGAGATGAATGGTTATTGAGCAATAGTAATTATACATCTAAAACCAGGATTTTGTCGGCGGTATTTAGTAATGTACTTCCCGTAGGTCCCGACCCAAGTTCAGGTAAGGTGTCAATCGACGTCATACAAAATTAACGTGTGTATGATAAATATATGGGGAAATCATTCACTTGATTGCATCAGTCTATTTCAACAGATGAGACAAGCGTTAGAACCGAGATTCAATAGCCAACCCTCGTCAATACGTTGATGATATCAGAATTCCATGGCCCCAACGACGTAAAGACGATTCACGATCATATTCGTGGGTTTAACGAATGCACCCGACGACGATGTCACTCGTTTAACTTATCTCGGAGGTAGGATCAGGGAGAAGGGAGGATGGAAGAGAATAGGGCAGGAGCAGGAGAGGGAGGACGACGAAAGACCATGCACAGGGGGGAGGAGGACGAAAAGGGCATTGTGAGAAGGAGGGAGAGGAGTGAGTGAGAAATTCAGGTACTCATTGATTTTCATCCAATCAATGATTTTCATCTTCATTATTCGCTATACGTTGATGAATAATCGTCTTCTGTATCACCCCAGCAATTTTATCTGGTAAAACGCTATCAAAGTCCCTGGCAAAAAGGCCATTGTCACAGACTTCAGGAGTGGAAAAGTCTTCTCTTTGAAAGTATAACGTTTGGCATTTAGTTGATCTCTGTGGGTGTGCAGAAATATAATATAGTGATAGCTAGTTCAAGCTACTTCTATCCACCTTGGGTAACACAAACACTCCATCAAGTCAAACTATTCGCAGCCTTTATCCCAAACGGAACGCACATGAAACAATATCTGCCACCCAGCGTAATAAACGGGGTTTATTTGGCGCTGTTCGGGTGTAGTTGGCAATATACGGAAGCTGCATATACTGCGAGCACCGCAGTAGTATATAAAGCGTAAATAGACGCACATTGACCTCAGAAATTTGCATATGACCTCTGTGACGTCACGCGACAGCCAATCAGAAGCGAGTATTGTGTCACATGGGGTCATGTGTGGTGGTGGGTGGTGGGTTTAAGATGGCGGCTTGTGGTGGTGGGTGGTGGGTTTAAGATGGCGGCTTGTGGTGGTGGGTGGTGGGTTTAGATGGGGGGTGGGTTTAAGATGGCGGCTTGTGGTGGTGGGTGGTGGGTTTAAGATGGCGGCTTGTGGTGGTGGGTGGTGGGTTTAAGATGGCGGCTTGTGGTGGTGGGTGGTGGGTTTAAGATGGCGGCTTGTGGTGGTGGGTGGTGGGTTTAAGATGGCGGCTTGTGGTGGTGGGTGGTGGGTTTAAGATGGCGGCTTGTGGTGGTGGGTGGTGGGTTTAAGATGGCGGCTTGTGGATCGAGTGAGGTATCAAAGTGAAGCTTAGGTGAGGGGGCATCTAATGGGCTGGGTGTGGGATTGAAATATCGGCATTGTGCGCATGTGCGGTGGCCGAAGGGTATGGAAATAGCCGTTTTGGAGCTAGGGGAGCCCTAATGGTCAGAATGGGGTCGAGTGAGGTATCAAAGTGAAGCCTAGGTGAAGGGGTATTTGCTGGCTGGGTGGGTGCATGTAAAAATTTTCCTGAAAAAAAAAAAAAAAAAAACGGAACACGGACTTTATCGAAAAATGGACTTTATCGAAAAACCTGGGAAAATGCCTATATGGGGTATGAGGGGTATATAGGTCGCCGGGCTTAACGGGGCTTGTCTACCAATAGAGTTATCTCCCCCTAGTTCCAGGGTGGTGGTGGGTTTAAGATGGCGGCTTGTGGTGGTGGGTGGTGGGTTTAAGATGGCGGCTTGTGGTGGTGGGTGGTGGGTTTAAGATGGCGGCATGGTGGGATGGAGGTGGTGGTGGTGGGTTTAAGATGGCGGCATGACTGACCTGTCTAGGCTATAGTTCCGGGACAAAGGTCAAAAATAGTTCCATGTATACATCCGCTGTGATGCGGTCTGGTGGTGATGTGGTCTGCCTCCGCGGGCAGAAAAGTAGTCCCACGGAATGTACACCGTGCCTGGGGGTTTCCCCCGGCCGCAGCGCGCTACATAGAACTTATAGTCATAAACTTAATCTATACGTGTTGGACGAGTCTTCACTCACCGTATACACGCAGCTCAATTAAACATCGAGCTAGCCCCTGAGCTGCGAGGCGATACACATGCTCCCTGGTTTGGCCCCGACACCCCAGCGGTTTTCTGCTTTTGAGTTTTTAATTAATTAATTTTAATTAAATTAATTTCGTCGCCCATACGCCCACGTGGGATGGGTGGCGTGGCAAAACAGAGGATATCTATTTTGCGTTTACCCTTGCCTTTACTTGAGCCATTATTTGCACCTTTCGGCATGTTTGATTAGCCTGGGCCACGTGCTTTCTCGCCCGTGTTTACGTTTCACCGAGCCAGAGCCTCGCTCTGGATATGAACTAATTCACGTAATATGGTGAGACTGTGGGGTAAGTCCCGCTAGAAAATTGTCTTCAAATTGTCTGTTGTTGTGGGAGTATAAAAAAATCCTGGTCAACAGGGGCGCTTATATTTCGTGCGACGCTATGTTGCCAATGCATTGACATTTGAATAGGTTGTCTGCATGGGTTTCAACGCAAGTATAGTACTAAAGGCTAGCTTACCTGATAAACAGTTTAGTCCCGATTGGTATTCCTGGAAACATTCCGTACGCCCGGGCGTTTGATGCATATCTGGGGGCTGTTTTTTTCCTAGGTGGGTATAACACACCATGAAGCCTTCATCACGATGCATTCGTATCCTAAAAAAATATGGGTATCACCACGAATCTCATTCCATATATATTTTTTCGAAATTCACAGATATTTCCATCGGTAAATCCGGTGTTCAGTATACCACATGGATGAAATGAACGCACTAAACTATGAAGCTAATGATTTTGGTCAGCGGCACACACATGCTCCCTGGTTTGGTGTCGACATCCCAGCGGTTTTCTGTTTCTTGGCTTGTCACGGATTTTTTCGAAATTCACAGATATTTCCATCGGTATAAATCCGGTCTTCAGTTTACCACATGGATGAAATGAAAACACTAAACTATCAAGCTAATGATTTTGGTCAGCGGCACACACATGCTCTCTGGTTTGGTGTCGACATCCCAGCGGTTTTCTGTTTCTTGGCTTGTCACGGATTTTTTCGAAATTCACAGATATTTCCATCGGTATAAATCCGGTCTTCAGTTTACCACATGGATGAAATGAAAACACTAAACTATCAAGCTAATTATTTCGGCCAACGGCACACACACATGTTTCCTGGTGTAATGGTGTCGACACCCCAGCGGTTTTCTGTTTCTGGGGTGTGACGGTAGATGAATTTCTCCCCCCCATACACCCACGTGGGGTAGGTGTGGCAAAACAGATGGTATTCAGCCAATGAACTATAAGAAAAAGATATGTGTGTGCATATTAATAAACCACGTTGGCTGTATAGGTCGTAGAAAATGAGCGCCTAAAAAATGAACACATTTCATTACACTGTTGCGAATTGTTGCGAGTGCACGGGTGACTCAGTGCGTTTTCATATCACGCTTTCACAGAATAGAATATCGGCTTATAAATGTGGGGTGGTGTGGTTAATTCGACAGTCTTCAAGGCCCTCCTTGGAAGTCTGAAAGATTTCTCAGTTTGATGAAAACATTATTTTTCGGCTACAAATAAATAATGCGTGAATTCTGATAGAACGTGAAACAATGTTTTATTCAGGTGAACGGTTGAACTGGAGCAACGGATGGTGTAGCATTTAAAAATTTAGCAGGGTAGCGGTAGACTAAGCCACTATTTTTAATAATTTTATCGATTTTTAGACGCGTAACGTTATGGTGCGGTAGTGTGGAAAACCCGGTACACTGGAAATAAATCGGTTTTCCTGGGTAAAAATACGTCAAGTATGTTGCTCACAGCCTTATAATATCACCCTGAAAATTGTAGCTGGTTTATCGAAAGAAAACTATAGAAAACTATAGAAAAAAATAGCCTCCGTTTCAGTGCGGGGCCAACGGTGCAGAGTTGCGAATGATTTTGGTGCGCTGTGGATGACGCCATCTAGCGGCCGTTACAGGCACTGAGAATGGAATGTCTATCGGCTTGAAGGGGTCATCTGCTAATAACCAATAGGCCGGTGAAGCATCTGGAGACGATTTCAATGTTGCCTTCTCTCTCCGACCTGTGAGCGAATTCTTAATTGTTACAGTCCAGGCACAAATGACACGCAGATGTAGCGTCGCAAATGTTCTGAAGTATATTTATCTTGGAGCGAGCCTACAAAATTGCATTGTAATCTCAATTGAATTATTTTCTAGAACAGGGTACGGGTACGATACGATACGAATTTTATTACGATGAAATAACGGACTGAAATTATTGAACCAGCACAGGGGCTTGGACTAGAAATTAAACGGGTGTGATTTTGCAATAAATGCGAGTGCACGTATAAATTAGGAGTGGGTGTGGGGTTGAACTAGTGGCATTCTGCGCATGCGCGGTGGCCCAAGGGTATGGACATAGACGTTTTGGAGCTAGGGGAGCCCCTAATGGACCAATGGGGTCGAGTGAGGTATCAAAGTGAAGATTAGGTGAAGGGGAATCTGATGGGTTGGGTGTGCGAAGCTCTCGTCCAATCAGAAGCGAGTATTTCAAATCCGTCCCAGAGCTCTCGTCCAATCAGAAGCGAGTATTTTGACCCGGTGCATTATGGGACATATCCAAGATGGCGGCACGTATGTTCAAGATGGCGGCACATTCGGTGTCGAAAACTGGCCATTTTTGTCGGGATGTGGTCACCTAGTGTCGAAAACTGGACCCTGTATGGATCCCGCTAGACGTGTTGGAGCTAGGGGAGCCCTTAATGGGCCAATGGGGTCGATTGAGGTATCAAAGTGAAGCATTCGTGAAGGGGCATCTGATGGGCTGGGCGTGGGGTTGAACTATCGGCATTCTGCGCATGCGCAGTCTGGCCGTAGTATAGAAATAGACGTGTTGGGGTGGTGGTGGGCCCCTAGTGGGTCGATGGGATCGAGTGAGGTATCCATGTGACGCCTAGGTGAGGGAGTTACACTAGGGTGTCGTATCCATTCTGCTGCGCAGGTCACGTGGTGGGGTTGTGACGTCACTTCCGGTTTTCACTAAAACTACCTCCAAACCCAGAAGAGTTCCAACGTTCAGCCCTCCGGGGTGTTTTGCCGCCCCGCTCCGGAAGTGCGCGTCATCCCCGGCAGTGCGCACGCGCGGATCAAAAGGTCACCTATCAAACGGGCTCCATTTCGGCAAGGTTCGAAGAATACAAAGAACTTATAGTCATAATCTATACGTGTTGGACGAGTCTCTTCACTCACCGTATACACGCACCTCAATGAAATGCCCGCTCCAAACCTAGACCAAATACACGTACTTGGTCTGTGGGCTGATTTCATTCGAAGAATACAAAGAACTTATAGTCATAATCTATACGTGTTGGACGAGTCTCTTCACTCACCGTATACACGCACCTCAATGAAATGCCCGCTCCAAACCTAGACCAAATACACGTACTTGGTCTGTGGGCTGATTTCATTGGCTCTCTATTTTTTACTATAGTGCGCTTGCATTCTAACCTTGATGGGTTATATTTTGGCCCCATCCTACACCACTGATTTCAGTTTGACTGAATCTTCAGATGCATTATGAATAAAACACACAAGACAGGGTTTTTTTTTTTGGTGAGATCTCATTTTTTTATTCAGTGAACAACAACAACGTGAGAACAACCACGTGAAAACTGAAGCCCAGAACACGGGGCTTGTAATTAATTCAAGCCCAGAACAGGGGGCGTATGTACATTGAAAGAATTCAAGCCCAGAACGGGACTTGTACATTGAAATGATGGGCGGCCCAGTCATAGACGAGTACATCTCGGTCCTCGGCCTTGGGGTACTCGTCAAACATGTGGACGATGGTAGATAAGGGTCTTCCCCGGCATCGATGGTACAGGTAAAACAAGCAATATTGTCCGCACACCATACTGTCCAGGCTTTGCAACGTTTTAGTATTCCAACACCACGTCTCTGTGCCTTGATCCATGAAGTCTGTTAAATCGGGATGCAGGGGTGGTAGGCCGTACGGGTCAAAGTATTCACCCTGCTCTTCTGTCAAGTACACGGCCACCCAGTGTTCACCGGGCCGATCCATCGGGTCTGTATTCAGGACATAAGCAGCCAGATACACACGGTCTAATGGGAACACATCTCGGGCGAACACCCCTTGAAAGACCCTACGTGTTCCTGGGTCAGTCTCCAGCACCGTGGTTATCTGGTCTGTATCCATGTTAGGTGGCGAAGTCACACAGCACGTTACGGCTTTTATCGATTTGAATGATGTTGTCAAACTCAGCGTAGCAGATCACATTGATGGTTTTCGGTAAAGGTGTCCCGAAGTGCAGTTCCAAGCGTAAGTTGCCTTTCTTGATGAGACTCAGTTGATGATCGTTGTCTAAGGTGGGAGTCAGATCGAAACAGAACAATGTGTACCCTCTGCCGAAATCGTCTCGACTGATCATATTTCCCTCGTCTTGGTTGATTTGGCCAGTTGCTGTGAAGAGGTTCCAATAGCTCCGGATGTAATTGTCCGTTCCAAAGTTAGGTTGTAAGGGGCGTGCCGGTACCTGTTGGCCATCCACATGCAGGGCCACGAAATTGATGTTGAACGCTTTTAGGTTGAACGGATTCTTCGAGAGAGTCCCATTATAACTCACGTTCTCCACACAGGCTAGGGTTAAACGCTTGGGCAAATCCCCCAGGAACAGGTTTTCTTGATTGACAATCATATTGCCTTTAGGAACGGAAAAGACCTTGGTCTGTACTCGTCGAATGGGGTACTGGGCTGGTTTTTTCTCCAAGGCTCTGATGTGCCCCAACTGTACACCTGGGCTGGGTTTCACTTTGCGTACAAACAGACTTGCCTCTTGGATGACAATGTTATACTCGAGGTCCTCATTCAGGGCCATCAAGGCAAACGCAGGCGTTGCGCGCACTAGTCGTATTTTGACAGGTACTCCATTCAAGAGGTATCGGTCCTGCATGAATAAGTCCGCATGCAGACGTCCCATCATATCGACCGAGTGACTCTCTGCTGTGGCATCCACTCTCTCCGTATAGCCGGCGTTATCAGGACTCGCTTCCATGTTGCCTGGGGTATCTCGGTAGAACAACGGGGCTGTCAAATACGACTTTTTAGCGTCACGCCCGTAGGATAACAGTGTTTCGATGTAGGTTCGGTACGGGTACGTGTTCGTCGAGGCGCTCACCAGTTTATCACTCAGGGCTATATCCACTTGCTGGAATAGCGAATGAAGCCAGAGATTCACTGGACCCACGGGTGCCTCTGCTTTCAGGACTGTCCCATCTTTATTTGTGATTTTAG
>JAVTVY010054980.1:0-30205 GCA_036873755.1 Hanleya hanleyi | reverse complement strand
CCAAGCATATTTTACTCGCGGTTTTACACCCTTTTCCCTGTTATTAAATTGATGCTGTTATATGATATATTCATGCCTTTCCTGTTACGTTAATGCCGTTAATTGCATAAATAAAAAGGTGAATACGGAAATAAAATGAATAGATTTTACCCGTCACTCGCTGAATTGAGTGTCCGCAAGTCTCATTTTTTAAGAGAACCAACGACAACTCTCGTAGGGTCATTTTTGTTTTGGCCTGGTCAAAAACCTCAAATAAACCCTCCTGTGCGTTAGGTGACGAGCATCCTATATGACGTTTGACTGGCAACCACTCACATTGCGGTGAATAATGGTAATTAGCAATGTTTAAAGTTCCGAATGCATATGCTCTTAGTTCATCGTGCCCATAGTAACTGTTGCACGACCAGTTTCATTTGACCAAAATGTCCTGGGTTTACGCTGATCACCAGCTGCACATGCGCCACGTCTTTACTGATGGTATAGAACTGTTGTCGGTAAGGAGTAATAGATGATTGGTCAAAATACTATTCTCATTTGACCTTCATGGCAAGTCCATTGTTGATATCGCCTACATCCCAAACGGTAGTAAATATCCTTCATCATGGACATATATATACATATTTATGTACGAATTCAACGCACAGCACTAGTTCCCTGAGACCACTCAGGCCAGATATTGTTGTGTGCAATTCTGCAATCACGCGGGCTAAGCTAGCACGGGAAGAGAAAACATCGCAACATTTGCTGAATATTATATCTTGAGATATAGACAATTTCCACTCATTCTTTCTATTAATAAATGTTCTCATATATATTGTAATCATAGTGAAAAATCGAAAAAGAGGAACAGGATTCAAAAGAGAACTGTTTTTTGTGAATATTTTTGTGGTTATAGTTTATCTTCATATATTTACAGATAGGCAAACCGTACTTTTTCAACCCAAAACTGACAATTTCACGCAAACCTACCACTTTGGAGAGCTTCTGTTGAAAAACTATGGCACTCATGCTCCAAATATTTCAAAGGGAGTTTAAAAAAATGTCATAGTTTATGCTAATCGAGACGAGCATTTCATATTTTAAGTTTCATTTTTCATCTACAATCGTACCTCAGCTGGGGCGGTTTATCCACCTTAGCGTACAAGGTCCTTTAACACATTAAGTCTGTGTACGCATCCTTCATATAAAGCAATCCGATTCCGATTATCTTCAATGTTGGTGTCACTATGTCGTTATCATCATCATGGAAGTATTTTTTTCTCTGGACTTTTTGTTGTAATTTTTCAGCGGTATATTGTTACCCTGTTAGCTTCTGCTTGATGTGTATATTTAAGAACATGATTGCATGGCTCACTTGGAATCGGGTGTTGACGTCTACGGTGGTAAGTAAGGTGACATGATGCCTTCTCCCAATGCTCTCTGAGTAACACAAAAACAAACAAGGAATAGGGGTAGGGGTGATTATGCTTCGATATCTTATTCACACTTGAGTCTAGAGAGCCCAAGATTTTAACACTTTGTGGTTGGATGCTATTTGAGCAAAACGAGGAATCAAACTTCTAATACTTCTGGAATGAAGTCTCTGTAATGTCTGTTTTGTACTCTAGTGTATATTCTTTATAGCATAGTCAGTGTTACAGGGCTATTGCATCGTCGCACTTAAATATTTCTATCTAAACCATCGGTGTTAGGGGCCGTGTGGTCATGTCATTTAATATATCCACATGAACAGTCACAATAAAAGAGTGGTTGGGATAAAAACCATCACAGGGGTCACTTTTGGTTCTTTGGTTTTTAGAAATATGCAGTCATTATATTTGTCTGTGGATGATATGATTTCTTTTCAGTACGTCGGCATCGTTTTTTACCGTCCTTTTAATGTTGCGTTTAATTGTGGTATGTGTTTAATATGTTTCACACATTTCCACTCCCAGTAGCAGCACTCTTTCAGACAAATAGAGATAAATATTAACTGATCTAAACCATTCACTAACGTCATTCAAAAAGGCTGCTACAACCGGACAATGCCAAAATATGAGGTAAATCCTCGATAACTTCCTGGCAAAAATCACCGGTAGGAGAATTTACAATACTTATGTTATGCAAAAATTTATTGGTGGCCAATATTTGATGCACTAGACGGAATTGGAACCAACTAAGCTTAGTGTCGAGTGTGCATTTGAATGGTCTCGAGTACACTTTGTTCCACGCAATATCGAAAATACCTAAATACTTTCCCCATTTTACCTGTGATACTGGTGTCACAGATTTCATTCCTACATATATCTTGCAAAAAATCTTGGCAGCCCTTTTGACTTTTCATCAATAAATAAATTTGATCTGAAATACATGGATAAGCACACCTTTGGGTATTTTTAAAACTATTTCCCATATAACACTTAACAGCTTGGACGACTCCATGATATTGCAGATAGTTTGTTTCTATACCATAAATATTCCTGAATTCCTGCAGCGTCATGAAACCACCCTCACATGTTAAGCGATCATTTACATATTTAACCCCTCTGGTGAACCACTTCCTGTAGAATATTTGTTTCCCAGCAATCTTAATACCGTCATTCAACCAAATACACTGAGTTATTTGCCCTCTTATATTTATAGCTGGTATTACAATTTTTAAGAAATATATCCTTTCTTGTTCATAACTTTGATACATTTGTACTCTTTTAATTTTGTCAATATCAACACCCCATATAAGCCTAAAAAATACTTTTTGAATATCATCAATCACAGATACCGGAGGGTTAGGTAGACATGCAAAAAAGTAAATTTAGCTTGGGCAGTGCCAAGTGATATAAGACACTGCATTGAGACACTACATCATGTATTAAATAGGTTTTTTTTAAAATATATTTATAGTAAGGTTAATTTATTAAATTTACATATTAAATAAAGAAAACTAAATATAAATAAAGTTGAAATAAATGTGGAGTATACTATAGCTAATTATTCCTGTACTAAATGCCAATATGGTGAGTTTTATTACAATGATTACATTGTAATATTTACATTGTAAAGAGATGATTACATTGTAAAGAGATGATTACAATTTCGACATCGTAAACTATCCCTTTCTGGACAGTAATATTCCAGTGGGACCTGCATATGGCGTATACATATCACGCCTAGCAGCATTTGCTAGATCCTGTGTTAAATGTGACGATTTTAATCAACATCACAAAACATTGTTGCAGAAAGTTATAAAACAGGGCTACACCACCAAGCGCCTCCACTCAAAGTTTCTCAAATTTGGCGATACATATCGCATGCTGATAGGAAAATACGAGCGTAGCGTAGCAAGATCTATGGCGTTACGTTTCGTAACTTGTGTCTAATTCCGCTTAACCCGGGGCTAGGGATTATGGATTAAGAATACTGATCAGCGATACGGATTCTATATGTTTGGAACATCATGATGTCTTGCCGGCATCATTGAAAACTGTTGGCCGCTTCTCACTTGCAGGAAACAAGCCTATGTTTATGTATACTATGATTGTCTATTTGAATTCGGTGATAATACTGTTATATGGAATATGGAATAGGTCTTTGGATTATGGACGCGGATATTCTCTATTGGATCGACGACGGCTGAATTATGAATGACGGACCAGACGCTTGTAATTATATAACTGGTTATACATGTACCATGAATCATTGTAGTAAGCTACTTCGGCTTGTTTACTGTATGTTTAATATGATATTGATTAGTTAGGTTTGGAACTTTTATTATTTGTCACTTGAGCATTAGGCCTATATATCATATACATTAATATCTGTTTTGATCGGATACGGGGGCAACTCATAGATTCGGCAACCAATTGCATGGTCAATGTTTTGGCGTTATCTAAATTGATTTCCCGGTTTAGGCCACTAAAATACACTGGTCACTAAAGTTTAGCTATTCGGGTAGCAATAAATTCTTTAAATGACAGTGACCAGTCGGAATCTTCAAAGAGAAGTGTTCAACTGACCATGGGATTAATGGTCCATTCTCTTAGTTCTCCCTAACATATTAATGCAGCTTGTTCACAGTAGCAATTATGAGAAGTTGGCTGTACCCGTGAGTTAGTTGGGTTGGTTCGAGCAATACCGAGCGATAACTCTTGGATCTCATTTTAGATTAAAACTTTCGGCTCTATATAAGAAAAAAAATTCAAAGATCAAAATACCCTTGGTTAAAACTCTTCTTGGAGACGGTCACCTTGTATTGCTCAACCTAGCCAGTTAGGTAAGTTAAATTATGTGTATTTTCCTACAATTACTGTTAAGATTATATTTGCGGTTAGAACTTTTTAAGTCGTAGCCAAATCTTAGAATCTTTTTTTTACAAAATTTCCGTATGTGCGCTATCCTCCTGAATGTTTAAGTAAGGAGTTGATTTATCTAAACAAATTCTAGCTAGATCTGTTGTTTGCACAAATTTATGTTTTGGTATGTTCTTTCGTATCCACGTTGGTTATGGTAACATTCCCCTTTTAATTCTTCTCCCGTGTCAATGGTCTGAATCTAGATTGGATTTAGATATTCCGGTTACCTCTCGAACCAGAATAAACCCTGCCAGAAAAGGAATGTCAGTCCATGCAGGAAATTAGTAAGCATTACCTTATCAGCATATAGGTAAAAAGTAAACAGATTTTACATCAAGGTCTTCACTACTGTAACTCGACCTAATACGGTAAGTGAGCGCGTCCTCCAGTGTCTTAACAATTCTTTAATATCTTTTAACTTATCTTTGTATTTTCTAATAATCATTTCTTTCAGATTAGGATAGAAAACAGTATCCAATAGTTTGAATATCCCATCGTTCCATTTCAGATTGAACTCTGGACACAACTGTTCTGCTCAACCCTTTTTAGATCCAAACCATACAACATTTGTTTTATTAGCATTCGACCTCAGACCGGACAACCGCCCGAAAATACGAATGATGTCCAATGCTGCCTGCAGAGACCCCTCGGTTCCGTCAAGTGTCAAGAAAGTATCGTCTGCAAAAAAGTTTATTTTATATTCATTTTTCTTTAATTTTTATGCCTTTTATCCTTTCAACATCACGAATCAAACACGCCAATATTTCCGCACATAATATAAAAATGTATGGAGAAAGCGAAGTGACTGCCAATGTTAATCTAAACGGACCAACGCAGTGGATATGTCCATACTGGGAAACCCACGCATGGACATTTGCGGTATAGGTTGTGGGATCTTGCTTTTTTTTCGTCTCACCACGTAGAACACGATGGGAGAGGTCTCGACGCCAATGATTGAATTTTTTTTTTAAATGTCACTGTGCGCACGCGCAGTATGCAGAGAGTACGGGAAGGGACGTTTTTGGGCCGATACGGGCCACTAGTTGTCCGATTGAGTCGTGTGAGGTATCAATGTGAAGCACACGTGAAGGAGCATCCGACAGGATGAGTTTGACGTGAAAGTGACGTCATTCTATGCATGCGCAGTAGACAAAGTGTATGGAAATAGACGTTTTAGGGCCGAGAGGGGCCTCTAATGGTCCGATTGTGCCGTATGCGGTATCAATGGGAAGCACTCGTGGGTGTCCATCCAACAGGATGGGGGTCTCGTCCGTTTTCATCATTCCGCGCATGCGTAGTCTGGCCGTAATAAAGAAAACAGCAATTTTGGGAGTGTGAAGGAAGGTGTTTGAGGTCCAGAGTGCCCATCCTTGGTCCGAATGCGTCGAGTTGGGTGTCAAAGTGAAGCTCTCGGGGTCTAAGCCACGACTCGAGTGATGTTCATGTCATTGGTGACGTAATCAGTCGGAGTACTAGCCAAATTGGGCACTCGGCGGGTGTGAAGGAAGGTGTTTGGGGTCGAGGGGACCATACGTGGTTCGAATGTGTCGTGTGAAGTGTCAAAGTGAAGCTCTCATGGTGTAGATCCCGACTTGAGGAATGTGCATGTCATCGGAGACGTCATTGGGTACGTCATCAGAAGGAGTAATAGCCAAAGTGGGCATTCTGGTGGTGTGAAGGAAGATGCCTGGGGTAGAGAGGGACCATCCGTTGTCCGAATGCGTCGTGGGAGGTGTCAAGTTGAAGCTCGTTGGGTGTAGATCACAATTTCAGGAATGTTCCCGTCATTTTGTAACGTCATTGGGGACGTCATTCGTAGAAGCAGTAGCCAAAGTAGGCATTCTGGGGGTGTGAAGGAAGGTGTCTCGGGTAGAGAGGGGCCATTCGTGGACCAAATGGACCGCATGGGGTATCAGTGTGAAGCTTTCGTGGTATAGACCACGACTTGGGGGATGTCCGCGGCATCAGTGACTTCACTAGTAGAAGTAGTAGGTGAAAGCTGCCATTTTACAGGCGCAATGGAGTGCGTTTGTGGGTAGGGAGAGACCATCCGTGGTCCGAATGCATCGTGTGAGGTGTCAAACGTCTAGCTTTCGAGGCTCCAAATTGAGGGGTGTCAAGGTTATCTGTGACGTCATTGGTGACGTCATAAGTAGGAGTAGTAGGGGAAAGCTGCCATTTTACGGGTGTGAAGGAAGGTGTTTGGGGTAGAGATGGACCATCCGTGGTCCGAATGCGTTGTGTGAGGTGTCATCTTGTAGGAACGCCTATCAACGCAGAGCTTAACGCTTCAACGCCCTGGTGAATTAGCAAGGAATCTCTGATTTTCTAGATATTTTATGAAATTGACACTAATTCATCGAAATGCGGCGAGGCCCGTCAACGACTGTCGTTACGCCTTGACACCCATGATGTAGACCAGTGAGAGAACAACAACAACAATAACAACAACAGGGATGACCGGTCAATCAGTTTATTATCCCCTCCATGTACATCATACCCAAGCTGGGGGAGCCGCGTTGTGTATGTTTACAATACAAGTAGCCTCTTGTCCAATCAGAGGCCGCCATTTGGCGCTGCATCTGTCATATTTGTTCTTGCCCGTTAGATGCATTCTGGGCTGCTCTTGTCCAATCAGAAGTCGCAATTTCACAAAGTTCCATGTTAAGCCATCTTCGCTTTGATCTGTTTGTTCTAATCGGCGTCGGGCAGGCCAGGATACCATAGAGGCAAACTAGATCTGCTTGTCCAAATGACTCGAACTGCATTAGAGAAGGAGAGAAACATAAATCTGCACAACTATGGTCTTCAGAAGCTGTGAACACGGCCCGTTTTATTTTTGACATGATTCTTCGGTCTGCGATAGGGACTTATTATTATCTATCTAATTATTATTATCTAATTGCGTTAAGCGTAGCTGATCTTTGCTTCTTGATTCTCACTCTTGTGTGGTGGAGTTAAGTATCATAGTCTATTTCAACAGGCAGCTATATATACAGATGTGTATGTCGCTTCATGTGCCGATCACGTCAGCCTGGCTTCAACTCGCAGCAGGGCGCACGTCAAATGTGTTGATACTAGTTTTATCTATCGAACGTTTCGTCGCAGTTAAATTTCCGTTGAGAATCGAAATGTCCACATTAACTCGTCATCCGATCAAAATTATCGCCGCTGTCTCCATATCTATTACAGCTATAATGTTGCCAAATGTGTTTAAAATCGTGTATGGTGTCTCTGTAGACGAGAGAACTAACACAACTATTATTATATACAAACTCTCTGAATACTATCAGGCAAACCCCGATTTTTTCATTGCATATACCTACTTTATTCTGGTCACTCTTCGTTTCCTTCCACTTCTCTCCGTGCTGTTTCTGAACGTTTGTATCGTTTTCATGGTGAATCGTTCCAGAAAATCCATATCTGGTCTACACGCGAGTAAAAGTGACAAACGTGATAGGGAGCAATTGAAAATAACCCGAATGCTCATCGCTGCAGCTATTGTTTTCCTAGTTTGCGTCACGCCAGGCTTTTCCACGCTCTCCTTTCCAATATTCTACCTACTTACAGCCGCTTTTGGAAGCAATATGCCAATCTGTTGTCGCTTCTCCACTCAATTTTCCCTGCGTTGGACGTTATCAATTCAACCGCTAACGTTTTTGTCTATGTACTTATGATTTGTAAATTCCGCGCCATCTGTCTTAAGGTAGCCTGTCACAAGACTATTCAGTCATATGTAGCTTGAGAAGACAACTACGTCTAGTCAGAACACTAGATCGACGAGATTTCCTACTCTTGTGGGTGTTTGTCGTTTCATTATAGTTGACAATGATGTTTGCTTTGGCAAAATTACAACTGTTTGACCTATCGGTGTATTTGATGTATTGATTATTTATAATAACTCAATCCCTAAGATTGAAGGATCGAAAATCCTTAGGTAATTTTGTAGAAATTTATACATGCATGTGGCACGAGTAAATACATTCCTACTGGCATTTGTTGCCTTATTATGAGAACTATGAACTTGATCAACAAACATGTATATATTATTGGTAAGCTTATATGTTCTGGGTTTTCAAATATGCGAATATATAAGAATTAAGTTATTTCAGGTCAGATGCTTGCCTTTTCATACAACGAACTTGCATCATTCAAACAGTTATTTTTCGGTAAGTTCCAAAGCTTTCATTAATTGTTAACTCTACCCTTCAACAAAATAAAATTGTCTCAGCTGTTTCAAAGTTGGCTCAGATATTTTTTTTCTGTGGAATGTTATCTGTTTTCAATTTAACAAAATTGGATAAAATTGAATAATCAAACTTCGAACATTTAATATTTCAGCAAACAGGACAATTACAAAACGGAGGCACCGCTTTTTTCTTTACCATATCAAATAACCAGGTCAAATTTCCAACTTCTATGATGAATACTCTTCAAGTAAATCATCTAAATTACTTCCACAATAATATGCAGTGTCAAGAATCGGACTATGAAGGGAGACAGATATCCCTAACGACAGTTGGACAGGTCAAACCCTACATTTGTACCTGTATGATGTGAGAAAAGGTAGAAACTTGCCCCTAGACAGTCCGAGCGGTCAGAGATGCAGGGGAGAAAACTCTTGACAGTCTGAAATATGGGAATCAACCTATACTGTGGAGGGATATAGGATGAAAAACTTCACGACATTCCAACAGTGCGATAGTCCGGGAGATCAAAAATCTATATACAAATGAAGGGGAGAGAAGTTACTTCGCGACATTCCGACAGAGAGACAGTTAAATTTATATTAAAATTAAAAATACCTACTTGTAACAGAGCAGATCTAATGCTGCCATTTTATAGTGCTGTCCCACCGAAATATCATGGCGTAGGCAGACATGACACCCCACTCAGTCACATTATACTGACACCGAGCGAACCAGTCCTTGTTCTATCCTCTTAATGCTGAGCGTAAGCGAGGAAACAACAAGTTCCGTTTTTCAAGTCTTTGGTATGACCCGGCCTGGGATCGAACCCAGTACCTACCACTTACGAGTACCTATATTAAAATAATGTTTGTGAACTTTGGCATACAGATATTTTACAAAATATGCATTCATTTTACGAAAGTAACTGTCTTTGATCTTTTAAGCAACGATGCTTGAACAACTGTATTTCCCTTCCAGGGGAAATGCTATAGCCATAATCAAATAGTTCAAAAGCTACGCCACTTTCAATAGTACGTCAGAGGTCAAAAAGTTTGATCATGTTTTCTACAGACTTTTCTGACGCGATGATTTCGTTCAAAATGAGGTTAAAATTGTTCAAGTCCATATAACATATCGCTAGAATGATCCCGCTGATATCTTTATTTCTACCAGTAGCATCCAGAAAACTGACGGCAGCCAATGGACATTCAGCAATATCAAATATTGCCATTATCACAAGATTCTTGTGGAGCAATTCGCCATGAAGTTATCCCCACCTTCTTTTTCGGCAGAATCTGCAAACTGTGTTGTTTTTTCGCATACAGGGATTTGGCTCCACCATCAAGCTCATCTTCGAGAATAGAGAGCTAAAACTTCAACAACCTGTATTAGGGGCATGCTGTATCACTGATCGTCATACTGACGTCGCGGTGTTGTCATGAATTCCAAAACTTCAGTCAACGTCTTTTTTCTCGAAATTTCTCATTCATATATTCATTTATTTATTTTACACTAATATATTTAAGTGTGCCCTGCTGCGAGTTGAAGCCAGGATGAAAATATCGGCACATGAAGCCAAATCCACATCTGTATATATAGCTGCCTGTAAAAATAGGCTATGATATTCATACTCCACAACAAAACATTCAGAATCAGGAAGCAAAGATCAGCTACGCTTAACGCAATTAGATAGTAATTAGTGGAGTTACGCAAACTTTCCCTGGTCAAAATAAAAATATTAAAAATATTACAAACACACCCAAGAGTTCCTAGCGCAGGCAGAAGAATCGTGCCGAAAATAAAATTGGCCGTGGAGACAGCTTTTGAAGACCATGGTTGTGCAGATTCTTGTTTCTCTCCTTCTTCAATGCAGTTTGAGTCATTTGGACCAGCAAATCTAGTTGAGTCCAAAGGTGCACTGTTGTCAGTTGTACAGCGATCGTAAGTGATACCGGTAGATGGACTTCGGTTTGGTGTCGTACCGATAAGACTGTTGACTGTATCAGTTACATTTTCCGCTGATGTGAGATATTCCGTCATTTCCGATACGTATATCTTCCCGTTGGTATACATGTACGTCGCCGTTGAATCTTCTTGGTTTGTAGATTGGACAGGAGCTGACACAAATATCTCCCCACACGACAGAACCAAACTTGTAATGGCTATGTACCAATGCATCGTGCACATACTCGTAGATGCCGGAAACTCGTCTGAGCGGATAGTTCTGGAAAGGAAAACGTCAATAATGCATACCTGAGCTAGGCCCACGACTTCGTCTTTGCGATTT
Organism: Hanleya hanleyi; assembly: GCA_036873755.1. Classification (NCBI taxonomy): domain Eukaryota; kingdom Metazoa; phylum Mollusca; class Polyplacophora; order Lepidopleurida; family Hanleyidae; genus Hanleya; species Hanleya hanleyi. The sequence continues at coordinate 19,400 of JAVTVY010054980.1, read as the reverse complement.
AGGCCCACGACTTCGTCATTGCGATTTATTCTACGTATCAAATTGCAAACTTATTTAACGTCTTTCATGAACGGGTTGCAATGGCTCGTTCTCATTTATCCATCATGTTATGCACAAGCTGAATGATCGTACCGGGATACACCTTCTGAAAGTATGTATGATGATACTCTTGAATTTTGTACATATCAGTAGTAGTAAAATGAGAAATTCATACCAATTTAGGAGCGATAACTCTGTTTGTCCAATTTCTGATTATCTCCCCTGATTCGAACATTTCTGTACCTAAATAGGTATGAATTTCCCCTTAATTACTTCAACGTTTATTGATCTCATCGGGCCAAAGGTCACGCCCCTTGATTAATATGGATGCCCTTCAGTTAGTTGACATCTCCGCGAATGCATGTTTGGGATAGGAGTATTGGGTGAGTGAGTGAGTAGGATTTAGCGTCGTTTTCAACATTTTTCAGTCATATCACGACGATGCCTGCATTTACCGGAACAGGAGAGTGTCCCTAGCTCCTATTATCCTGGACACCGATCAGCTCAGCCAGTACAGCACCCGGTTACCCATCCAATTATTGACCGAGCTCAACGTTGCTTTACTTCGGTGATCTGACGAGAACCCTTGTGCCTAACCTGATACGCCGTACTAATTTTTTTATTTCGAATTTTACTATGGGATGTGGGTACTTATTTTCTCTGTCTCACGCAGTAATTGACAATGAAAGAGGTCTCATGCACATTGAATGACTTTCGCTTAAAAATTATCGTGCGCATCCGCAGAGAATAGGCAGGTCTGGGGTGGAGGCTTTGAGTTCGAGGTGAGCCAATATTGATCCGAATGGGTCATGTGAGGTGTCAATGTGTAGCACTCGCGTGGGGGGAGGGGGCGTCAAACTGGACGGATGTGGAGTGAAAGTAAGGCTATGGCGCGCATGCCCAGCCGTGGAGTAGGTAGAAAGGGCATTAGAATGGTCGTTTTGGGTTAGAGATTGTCCAACATTGATCCGCATGGGTCGTGTGATGTATCAGTTTGAAACACTCATTGAGAAGCGTCCGACTGTAAGGTAGTATAGTGGAAATACCGTCATTCTGCGCATGAGCAGACAGAGAATTTTGGGAAAATGGCATTGGAATGGGCGTTTTGGGGACGAGATGAACCAATATTGGTCCGCATGGGTCGTGTGAGGTGGCCTAGTGAAGCACTGGTAGAGTAGAATCAGGCTGGGAGTGATATGCGCCTGCGTACTCGGGGAGTAGTAGGGAAAGGGAAGTTTCGAAAGAGCAAAGGAGCGCGTTCGGGGAGATGGGGTCATGTTCGCTCTGGTTACCTGGTAGAGTTACCTCAGCGTGTGTGTGTGTGTGTGGTGTGTGGTGGTAGTGGGCGAAGTGGTGGTGGTGGTGTCTACTTATAGGGATCAACACGTGTCCATCATCAGTCCATATGTATTGGTAGAGTCATCATCATTTCGAGTAAGAAAACCTTACGCAAACACAACTAAGAGACACCACCGAGTCTCGCTATGGGTCCGCCATCCCTATACCATGACCCTCAGTGACCCGATGGGATGTGGCAAGACGTCTTGGGGTCAGGTGACCCTGATCCTGTGGTGTTTTCGAATCTGTTGTCGTCATCGCCACGGTCGTGGTAAGCAAGTGATCTGAAGGTTCAATATACATAGAATGTTGCTTTGATGATTGGCCGAAAAATAGTCGCATTTCTCATGAACCATTCCCATGTGTACTATGGGTATCTAGGATAGAGATACACACCTAAGTTCCCCACCAGTGAAAACATTTTATCCAGAGTGATATCGTATCATAGTGGTGACTACATCTTCACCGTAACGGTACCATAGCGGTGAAGATGTAGTCACCGCTATTGTACCATATCGCTCTGGTCACAATGTTTTCACTGGCGGTGAACTTACTTGTGTACCTCTGGTTTCAGTGAGGATGGGTACAGAGAAGAGAAGATTAATATCATTTAGTTTACCAGAATTTGCTTTAGACACATGGATTATTTAAAAACAATCCGTGAAAATGAAAGATTTGTTGAAGAAATACCATTTTTTGATGATATGAATGTACATGGTCTGACAAAATTCATTCGTCAGCCAAATTATGATAATCGACGTTCGTACAACAATCCATCAAGCTCTTTTAAAAGTAAAAGTAAAGTATATCCTCCAGTCCTCTCTTGTTGCAATTATCCTGCTTATCCTGTGCTACGAATGCAAGTTAAAGTATCATTCAGCCCTGTACAGACCTTTTGGTCTTTGATATATGTTGGCATTGTGGGAAGTTGATGCTGGGTCGACATCGGGCCTTACAGACTAGTCTTTTATGTTGAAGGCCGTCATTTTCATCTGACGACGATACAGCTCACCAATCCCCAGTGTACGAGTTGTCACAGCGACACAGCTCACCAATTACCATTATAAGAGTTGTCAGAGCATTTCCATCATAGCTCTGTAGATTTGTATCTAATACCGCTATTACCGGTGCTAGGGGCCGTGTGGTCGTGTCATCCAAGTTGCCACATGAACAGGTACAATAAAAGCGTACCTGAGATACAACACATATCACTTCCCTTATATGTATTGTAACTCTTATATTGTTGCAATTGAAAGTATGTCAGTCCTTCCTTATTGTAAATGCAAGTGAAATTATCGTATTTCAGAGGAAATTGTATTATTTTGATTGGTTAATTAATTACTCTGACTTGTCCAATGTTCCGCAGTCACACTTGACCAGTTGGCATATCGATTGAAGGGCTCTTGTGTAACATTGACAGACAATACTTGTGGGCCGAGAGAGTATGCAGTGACAATGTTATCCAATCTTGATTATGCCTTTCTTACTTTTGCCTTGCTGATTATGTATATTCATGAAAACACAGGGAAAAAAGCTTTTCAATACCACCCTGTATTCCCATGCATCGACTGGTATAACTTATATTATTATACCTCATGTAAATTCGTAATGTTTTCATTGGTTGACAGCCTGTCACGTGTCATTCTACAAATCGTGATGTTCAGTGATTATGCAGTCATATCTTGCCTTACCGTTGAATGAATGCCATGTACCACGGCAGAGCGTTGGACATGACATTTATTCCACGGCGACATCTGTCGGACCAAGCTAGATTTGCCTCCCATAGCGCCCCCGCCAACATACTCCCCGAAACAAGATTGATGTGTACATGTCGGACTGACGTGTATACGTCGGCCCGTTGGTGATAGAAATTGGTGAATGTGATTTGATAATTGAATGAAATAAATTTGACATCTTTTGAAAAGGTACGTAAGATCACCGATAACGTTACTCTTCCAAATTATGCGATTGAGTCGACAAACAAGCCGAGGTCGAACAGTTGATCTTGACACGGCGTTTTGAAATCAACAACGGTCCGCGCAGTGTTGAACGCGATATGCTTATTTCACCGTACGGTCCCCATTCACATGATTATAAAGTCCCATTTTATTCAAATATGACATTCGGTATAATAAAACAACTATTGCATGTTATAGAGTGGGACATCACGATTTGTCAGCTCTCGACAAGTGATGTACAACTCGCGCTGCGCGCTCGTTGTACATCACTTGTCTCGAGCTGACAAATCGTGATGTCCCACTCTATAATATGCAATAATTGTATAGTATCCTTCAGACCTCTCATATTGTTAATGCAGGTGAAATTATATCCTTCTGCCCTAGTAAGTAAGTGAAGTAAGTGAAAGTATCCTTCGGTTGTCTCATTAATTGCTATTGCAAGATCCTTTAGTCCTCTTGTTATTCACGTGAGCGAGTGTCCCTCACTGGCTCTCATGTTTGTTCTAATTGTTTGTTTGTATTGTGGGCACGTCTTCCGTGTATCTAATACAATAAATAGCGCATATCATGTCATACCACATTATAACATGATATGTAATAAATCAAATTTAAAGTGGACCTATCGTAAAGTATACGGTATGTTCGGCCTACTTCAAATTTTATTTATTTCATATTATTCTAAATTCACCAGAGTTGTGGAGCCAGAACTGGAATCGAATACAAGTAGTATTATTTATTACTGAGACCACATAATCTGATTATTGATAATTACATTGTCCTTTTGCACGTCAACAATTCCAGTTTCGTTCATAAAGTAATTTACCTTTTTGATTATTCTTGTCCTGTCAGACGATCTTCCCGACTACTCGCTCGTGCTGCAAAATGGACCACTGCTGTTTTCCAGCAGACTGTGTGTTTATCGTGTTGTAAAATGAACCACTGCCGTCTTGCTAGACATTCTTATCCGACTGTTTGTCGTGTCGTCAAATGGACAAATGTCGTTGCATTACTTAAGCAGTCGGGTGTCCTGGTATTTTATAGCTACGGTTAATATTGGTCGCGTCACATGCTCCACGGAGTGATCCCATGAGATAATCGTCGACCATTTAACTTCTAGAACAGGCAATTAATATTGCATAATTCATTTGAAATTGATGGCCTGATACATTAATATTTGGCATGTTACAAGTGTAACGAAAGTGCAGAATGCAAACGACCCCTTGTGATACCCTTTAATAAATCACTGCTGGTGTTTCGACATGTGACTTTATGTGAAATCGAAGGTGACATTGGGTTTACGTGTCCGGTTCACGTACCTGGTGGAATTCAACGCTGTAATTTTCCTAGAATGAACTACAATAATCCGGGAGACAGACAATGCTTCGAAATCCCGGTGAAGTTATCTCAAACGATCAGTCGGGACGGCAAAAGGAACGCTGGTGAGCTCACTTGCTTCGCTGTAGATGACGTCAGTCAGGAATCCGGAAGTCAACATTGAAGAATATGCAGATGAAGGACAGTGAACTTTGCGGTCGTCGTATGAATGAACCAGAGAAAGTTGGAAGCTGAGATTTACCAGTTACGTTCGTTATGAATTATGGTTTGTTCCTCCATAGCCATATTTATCCAGCGAAGTCCAGATAAACTGATCGGGGGGAAGTGTGATAATTTGACAATAAAGAGGGCGCTCGCATCGTCGACTTGTTTCTACCTTTATCTGCAGTAGAACGTTCTGTTTGTACCTTTATCCACAGAAGAGCGGTAGCCCTATATAAGCCAGACTCCCGCTAAAACGAGACAGACCAGCAGAAACTTTGAGGTGAGAACACGTTCGGTTGTATCGGGGAGAAGAAATCCAATACATTGCCGGGCCGGAGAAGGACCGTGATCAGGCCGCCGAATTCTTGCCGCCCCCGGGCCGGGACCAGGCCGCCGTATTGAAGAAATGCTGCCGCCGAATCCTATAACATCATAGCATACATTTACACTCACTTACATTCACACGTCCGGGCTGTGTTTACTCTACTCCGATCTCTACCTGTCTCAACCGTAACGCACAGTTGTGCGGGTATTGCGCTGGGAGATAGGGTATAGACACTTATCGTTAATGGTTATTTCTAACTCTACCTGATCCTCGTCCGTAATGCACAGACGCGCAGGTTTAGCTCTGGGAATTAACTAACGGCGTTAGTGTTGATAGCATGGCCATACCTTAGCCGCATCTCTACTTGACTCAACCGTATTGAACAGTTGTGCAAGTACGGCCCTGTGGTTAATGGTAACGATTAAGCTGTATCCGGTAGGAGACGCTCGTCTCTGTGAAGAGGGTACAGCTAAACCAAATCAAACACAGTTCCTACATAAACAATTATCCATGCACACACGTACTTAACACACACAACATACGGGTTGAAATACATTCATGCTAACACTCACAAGCTATAGGCCCAGGTCTAGATATATATACACGTACCCAGTAAATCGTACCATAAACGATTATCCATTCACGGCCCCATAAGCATACGGTCTCTCAACACCCTGTACATACATTGAGTAATTCACGGCCAATGCTAGATTAAAACTGTCTCATACAGAAGCATATAAAGGGGGAATCCTTGACCAGATGCCCATCTATTGCGGATGACCATACAGTAGTATGTGAAGAAGGTTCATAGACCAGGTGACCATACGGTATTATAGAAAGAGGGTTCCTATACCAGGTGACCACACAGTAGTATAGGAAGAGGGTTACTAGACCAGGTGCCTACCCATCCACCGTGTGTTATCGATGTCCGATCCTATGTGGACCGTGTAGCCGTGAACTCTAGCCTTGATGATTCGTCCTTGGAGCCGGGCCGCGGAGTGAGTCGCCGTGAGCGGGGTCGCTGAAGCCTGGGGGTGTATTCCTACGAGGGGTGCCGTCTGCTGCTGTGGTGAGCCGTGCTGTTGAATAGTCCTGCGGTGTTACAGAGAGACGGGCCGGTGCCGTAGAAGGCTTTGCACTGTCGTGCCCAGGCCGTCCGCATCCATTGACAGTTACCAACGCTTCGAGGGGCCTAGTCGTGTAAGACGAGACACGACGATGACGAGAAGTCCACACAGGCCGAGTGAAGAAGACCGGGGGAAGGAAGACAGACGCCGGACATAACCACGGAAGGGCCAGGTCGTGTAAGACGAAACACGACGGGGAGTCCATCCATACGGGAGTGGGCGAAGACCTGGGGAAGGAAGATAGACGCTGGACCCAACCACGAAGACCTGGGGAAGGAAGATAGACCCTGGACTCAACCACGAAGACCTGGGGAAGGAAGATAGAAGCTGGACCCAGCCACGAGAGAACCGGTCGTGACCAGACTGTGGCTGTGACCAGGCCTGATCGCGATATAGCTAGGGCTATATAATTTTGTATATATCTTTCTATTTGATTGAACTTCGGTTAAAGATAACTATAAGAATACAGGTAAACACAATTCATAGATTAGGGATCTTCTTTGCAGGGATTGTACGCTACCGCGATCTGAATCCTGTATTCCTGCTCATCGAATTATATGTCAGTATTGTATTAATTTGCTTTGGTTGTCATTACAGGTCTTCCTTTCCAACCTCCTCGATCCAGACAAGGTGACAGGTTGAATCGAACTCCCTCGTTGGCCAAGATCAGTGCACGAGTGCGTTCCCTGTATACCGACAGTTTGCCTTGGGGACCCTGCGCACTCTCTTGTGGATCTGAAACATCCATTCCCCACGTAAAACGTTTCATCTGGTGGCAGCGGTGGGATGGCCAACACCTGGGAGACGAAGGAAAGGAGACCAAGCCTGGCGGATAGCATGGATTCGGACCAGACAATCATGAATATAACTGGAGATTTCGGCGCCGAGTTACGACAACCGGGAGCCATGGGCCAACCACCTGACAGAAGAGGGGCCCGACGGAAATTCTTCACGACGCCGAGTCCACGGGAACGACGTGAGACGGGAAGAGGCGTGGCTTCCGGACGATCAACCACAGAAACTCTGGGTTATGAAAATCTGCTTGATTTATCCACGCAAGATCTGAGATCGGTGCTGTTGGCACCGACGCCACGGCCTTCAGCGGAGACGGCTACCGAGGATCGACTAAGGGGGCGTGAGCCAGTAGATGACCAGCTCGACGTTGACCTGAGGCGAGAAGTAGAAGACCAACGTGGGGCCATTAACATATTGTTTTCATCGATGAGCGCAATGATGGGACAGGTGTCCACGATGCTAAAGAGTGGAAGACTTTTCGGTCTTGGAGATGACTCAGTGGAGATGACTCAGCCCGACGGTGAAGATTACAGCCATTCTAGTCCGGCCGGACTGGAAAGAGAGCGCCCAGTCGCAGAGACGCCGCTACGGGGTCGGGACGAAGCCGTATCTGGGACGACGCCGAGGCATGACGCAGCAAGTCCTAACCAGCCTTAAGTCTGCACCGGGCAGTACGGACTACGACCGTTTAAAGGAAGCCCTGGAGAAGCGCTTTGTCCCTCCGAATCAGATGGACCTGTACAAGTCGCAGCTGAGGTATAGACACCGCGAGAGAGATGAAGATCTTCCGGGCCTGGCTCAAGCGTTAATCCGCCTGACACAGTTGGCTTATCCTGATGCCGGGTACGATATTCAGGATACTCCTGGATGCCATCAGTGAAGAGCTGAGATTTCAAGTCTGGCAGACAAGACCTAAGACTTTGGATGCGGCGGTACATGCGGCCGTAGAGCTGGAAGCATTCAAGATCGCCCAGCGTCGGAAACCCTGGCCGACAGCCAAGTCAACTGCCCCGGAGAAGGAAGGGTAGGCAATCGCATCCACTGAAGAAGATGAAACGGAGAATGAACGGAACGGGAGACGATTCAGCGGAACAGTGAACCACAAAGACCAGAACGGCAAGGAAGATACCAGTCGAGATGGGGACATAGACGTGACCATCAACAACCATACGGTGGCCATGATCGAACATCAGGATGCTGGGCATGCGGAAAAGACGGCCATTACCGTGCGAACTGTCCAGAGTTGCGCAGGCCGGATGATCATCCACCCCCAGGACAACCGAAACCTCCACCGAAACCTCCTACAGTGAATAACTCTGGTGTGGCTGGATTGTATCTCCCGGCCAAGATGGGATCCGTAGGATTGTGGTGCTGCGTCGACACAGGTGCATCGGTTTCTCTTCTGAACGTGCGGGTGTACAACCAGCTGAGTCCCCAACTTAGGCCGGCATTGAGAAGTCCCTCCTTTGCGTCCATTCGTATGGCCGATGGTACGAGTATGCCACTACAGGATGAAGCAGACTTTAAGATAACTATAGATGGGACTACCCGGACTCGGACGATGATTGTTGGATCATTGACAGTGGATGCCCTCCTTGGTTATGATTTCCTGAGTAGCCACTGTACTGCGATTGATACGGAGAAGCACCGGGTGAAGTATAGCGGCCGATATGTACAGTGTGAGGTTGTGGGGAGCCACGAATGCCATAGGGTGTCTGTAACGGAGACTTTTACCATCCACCACGTCCTCATGTCAAAATCTAAATTTGATTTCGTTCATCGGATTCTTCTCCAATTTGGTATGCAGATAACATGCCAGAGTATGCCCCCTGGGATGTAGTTCGCCTGCTTCTGCATAGGCCTACTGGTGTCGATACCTGGTGGACAAATCTGAAAATTGTTCTGGCAATAATTGACAACGGATTCTTCTCAATTTGGTATTTATATGCCCAAAGATGTCGCTTGGGATTGTGTTTCGCACACGTCTTGTGCCTATAAGTCTATATTTGGTTTCCGGGCAATAACTTGAAGACCCCTCTTCAGAATCTTCCCAAAGTTCGTATGCTGATACATGTACCTAGACTGTTAAATCAGTGTCAGCGTACTGTTCCAGCTGTCTCCCCTAGCTTCAGTGATTGGTCATTCGACCCCGCCATTTTAAACTAATACGAGCATTTTCATTGGATCACTATTTATAGGAGCCACCCCAATCTTCACTCACAACAACGTGACTGTCTCAGTTGACTGATGACATAGTGTAGCCTCGTTTTTGATTTCAAAATCTGCCGTCTAACTGGGAAAATGTTGCTGCATCAGTCGATCATTGGCTCTCCGTAGAACGTTGCAATATTATAGGCTAATACATGTACCATGCCATGAGATGATGCTTGAGATTGCATTTCGCCCACTGCACCTAAGGTGGCAAATTTAAAATCTGGTTTTCGGGCGATAGGTTGAGGATGCCTTCAGCTTCTCGTCAAATTTGCTTTGCAGATAATGCCTTGAGATGTCAGTTGGGGTTCCTTCTCGGTTACATGATTTCCCTGCTTCACTGCATGGAAACTATATTACAGAAGCAATCAACTTTCAGTCAACCGTTCTGAGTTGATCTTAAAACTTGGGAAGGCAGAAGGACCCTTCCACATCCAACACCTATGAAGCAGCAGTTGCCTCCCTCATGTATATCCCCAGAGACCAACAATGCTAAAAAAATATTGCTGCCATTTTGGCGGGGGACCTAGCATCCTCTGGCTGCTTGTCAAGATGCATGTAGTTCAATATGCTTGCATGGATATCTATTATAAGTGGGAATCGTCCAAGTGTCCGTTTGCAGGCAATATTCACAGTATTTTTCCAACTTGAAGATTTAGTTTGCAAAATTTTGTGTACCAGGTCACCAAATATCTCAAATGTAAGGTCAGTATTTCGGTTCTACGCAGCGTTTTCAAACCCATCTTTATACATTCCCAAAATTAACATCATGTCGAAGAGACCACAGCGTGATATCCTTGATTTCTTCCGAAGCAAACCGTAAGTAGGATAGTTGTTTATTTTACGGAAATTGAGACGGAGTTATATAAATCTAATATCCGGATAAAGTGCAGAAGTTTTCTGTGTGTGTGTTAGCAGTTTATTATTATTATTATTTTTTTATACCAAACTAGTATTAAAACAGTTGAAATATCTGAGAAAAAATATGCGTTTTATTTGTCGGGAATCGCTCAAAACGCTCCTACGGCCGTCTAGAGCCCCTGGACCCTCGCCTAAAGTGCTAGGATGGTGCCCCTCCAAGACAGAACTATCTTCCGACGCCACTGAGTCATCTCAACACTGGACGGACCCTTCACTTGGAGCAATGTGACACAGAATAAGATCTCTATCCACCAGTTGGCCTGCTACATATAGCCCACATCTTTATGCAGACTAGTGGTAATTGGATTGGGAGTACTATGTATTTGTAACCCAAGCTGACCACTGGTTATATTTCTCTGATAGCTTTGTAGATGACACACAAAATAATGTTTGAAAGGACCAAGCACATCAGAGAGGATTTGGAATGGGCATCGGGGACAGGCAAAACAAATGTTGAACATTTAATTGCCTGTATCAGTCTCAGGGCTAACTAAGTCATGTGTGTGGATGGCGATCACATGTCCCTAGTCCTGGTCCACCAGGGAGGTATTTATCTCAAGCTGCATGTATACTTCATCTACACATTTCAAGTTAAATACTACACATAGACGCAAGTCATATATCCAATTAAGATATGACCCTTACAACACCGGGGAGGATTTCCTATGATCTACAAATATGGCAAGCGGTGATTGTATTGATTTTCAAAAGGGAAGTTCATATGGATCGAGTAGTCAATAATATTTGAAGATGGAAGAGGTCATACAGGGGCAATTTTATAGAGCTATGACAGAACCAAACTTTATTCTGATGAGAAAATATGTGGTGTTTGCCCAAGGCAACACGTGTAGAGTTTGACTTCGATACTCGAAGAGAGAAATACAGATACAAAATGAGTATTTATCGCGATTTCTGGGCACTACAGTTTAAAACATATGTTACTCACAATCTTTCGAATTTTCTGATTTAATTATATCAGGTTCACTCCCAAACCCATCACAACAGCAGCCAACCAGCTTGGCGACATGTGTACATACACACTCCCTGTTGGTGATTATCTACTTCAACCCCAGGAACTTTGAGCATATGAAGCGGAAATTTGATCTAAGCATAAAAACTGGCTGGGCAAAGGGCACCTAGTCTGAGTGTTAACTCTATATTTATATTATATTTCTATGCCTGTGGTGCAGGCAAATAATTTTACAACTGGATACTAGGCTCCATGCAGAAGGTAACCAGCTACTGTCTTTTAACCCTATCTGGCCTGGGCTATTTGCAATCCCCCCCCCCCCTAATTATATCTCTTACGCCTTGAGCTAGAGGACAAACTTACCACCCCATACCCTTGAGTCAAGCTCTATCAGAAAATTAAAATAAAACCCCAAGACGGCCTCTTTGGTAACGTTATATTGACGTCATTTTCAAATACGAAGCTGTACATCTGAAAACCCCTCGATTCTGGGATAACTGTTTTAAGGTTTGACTAACTTAAGACATGTGATGTCTGGTCAATCATGCTTGACACAACAAGGGTCTTGAAATTGGTTGTCATTGGTTGAACGGTGAATTTCATGAGTTCTAAAGTAGACGTTCCCCTGACAGTAGCCATTTATAATTCATTTGATTTGGACTCAAAATCCCGGCATGCTTGAAGATGTCAGAACAGCCTAACAATGAAATAAAAAATTCCCCACTCAGTCATGTGAAAAAGGGAGGTGTAGAAGTAAATCAGTGGGAACCAGTGAGAGTAGTTCATACACTATTATCTATTTTGGAAAGCAGATATCAGAATTCTTGCAATATGTTATGTGTAAAGTACATCTTCGTGTATCACGATTGCCACAAAGTACAATTTACTGGTTCCATTCCCGTGAAATGTATGACATATCAGAGATTGATGTACTGAAAGAAAAATAAAAAAAATGATAAAAAAAAATGATTAAGTTGCCTTATCAACCAAATAATTTATCCGAACCAGTTCACTCTGACTCCAAATAAGGTAAGTAACTTTTGACTGATGGAGTACTGAAGAAAACAAAATCATTAAACAAATGATTATGTTGTCATAGCAACTATATAAATTATCCGAAAGAGATCGTTTCTGATAGGCTTCTGGCTCTTGAATAGGTAAGTAAGGATATCAAATTTGGAATTCTTTAGTGGAACCGTTTTGCAGATATCTGGATCACGTACGTACGGATGGACGGACGGACGTACTTCATGACGGCAAAAAGACACTTTTTGGTCGATTTTCCGATCAGATTTTTCGAAATTTTCATTTTCCTACGAAGTAGGCTACAGATTGCAAATTGTCCGGTAATGAGTGAGTCCATCCGAATCCTTTCGTCGGCAAAATAAGGAGAACCGTTGACATCAGAACCTTGATTTTTGGCATGAGCGTGCATTAGGGCATTGTTACCATCAAGTTCTGATCTGAAATAATTCTGATTAAAATTAGATTTATAATTAACACTTCAATATATTGCTATATATATATGTAAAGTTTAGCCTGTAACATGTATCCTCTTTCACATCCAATCATTTCATCATTGCCAAGAAAACTGTGGTCTGTTTTGCTCCAGCGTTTTATCGCCAATGAGTATCAGTTACTGTCCGTCTGAAAATACCCTGTCATTGAAATAGTCCACTATGCCACATGGCCCTATTACAGAAGATGTAGAGACGCTATTTATTCGTCTTTACCGGCTATGCTCAGGAGAATCACATAGAATCATTATTATCTTGTGCATAGAAGGTGTAGGGTCTTGAGCTGAATTACCGTAAACTACATAAATGCTACCTTTCTACTATAGTACTATATATAAAAATGTGTTGTATTGTTGGGAAAATAATGTGATTCAAAAAGTTGTTTTGATCCTGGACAAGGGCACGGAAAACCATTAAAGAGATGTAAATGTATTTTCACACGTAAAGCTTGAAATCTACTAAACCTATATTATTCAATCTGTTTCCTTTAATTAAGAAATTGTAAAATTAAATCGGCGATCGTTATTTATTTTGGAATGAAGGCGCATTAAGAGACTGTTACCAACAAGTTTTGAGCTGACCTATTTTTGATGAAAATTTCTGGTGATTTTTGATGAAAAACACTGGCGATTCTGACTTGGGCGGTGCCCATCTTAATATGAGCAGGATTTCAACTGGGGGTGGGGATTTCCAAGAGTTCAGTTCGTGTTCGAGTCCTAATGCCTACTGTACTTCGTAGGTCCTGTGACGTTAGTCACACTGCTCATGTATATAATTTCTTCGCAAAAACCGCACGATAAATTAGTAGATATTCATCTAATGTGAAATAAAATAGTTTGTGTCTCTTTTCCACGAGGAATAGCAGACATTTTCAAGAAATATGACAAAATCATCACTTCTCTGGTACCCCACGTGAACGCCATTTTGAATTTACCCATGATCATCTGTTCGGGGGTTCTGCAAATAGGCTCAAAATGATCCCAATATGATAAACTACCAAGTCCCGGAGTGCCGTCTCTCAATTGCGTTGATCTTTATCCTAGCCATGAGATGGACTGAATCGGTTTTCGCTCACAGAAAATTCTTAAACTTTTGGTGTGTTTTTAGAAACTCAATTCTCCGGTAAAAAGTGAAATTGAAGATTTTAAACACGCACAGGTAGATTCAAATTTACAGCCAAAATTGATCATCTTTGCTATGTAAAATTCAGATTCAGCTGTCAAAGGCTAGTTATTCATATAATGTGGTATAAGCGTGTTATCGGTCAAAACCTACACTTTCGCCATTATTTATAATACAGAATGTGAATTTTTGAAAATTTGTTTTAATATGACATGTATAACTGTAGTGCATAAGCAAACTGGAGTCACTCCGAATAAAGTTATTGACAATCTCAATATTTTGACAAAGTTCCATTTGTCATTATCATGAGAAATATGGCAAGATTAAAACAGGCTAGTAAACAATAGTTGATAAGGAACCATACTCGGCAGAAAGACTATCTTGTGTAATCATGGTAATATTAACACATTTTGAATTAACGATGTGAAATGGCTAGTTGTGCCCAATGGGCTTATACTGTAGGTATATCGATAGCATATCTGCAGTGTTGACCGATGGATGAAACAATGATATTGTGCCAAGTTTGTTCACGGCAACCCATTCATTTTCAATAAATAGGAAAATTCCAGAAACCGACTTTTTCGCATCAGGAAGGGAAACAAGCTGGTGATCTCCATTTTAACTTGCATTTAGACAGAAAGGATCGATTGGCGGCTTGTATGAAAATTTAAAATAATTGCGAAAAAAAAACTAATTTCGAGACTTTTCTCTGTGTCATATCTGTTTGTGTTGTCCCTCATGTCAACAGGCTTGTGTGTCATTACGTGATCTAATTAGCGCTGGTATTTATTTGACTTTTCAGGCATGGATCTAAGTTAGGATAATTTATAGGACAAAGGACTGGTTACATTCTCGTACAATAAGGTATCGTATTAAGAAGCTGGAATTGTATTTCTGCAGGAATACAACAAATGTTGAGTCGGACAAAGCCCAAAAGTAGCTGGACCACACAAAAAACAGGATCCGAACTATGCGTAATGTGCTCGTTAATGAGTGGCAAACGTGGACATTTCTGCGTTATCCTAATTTTATTTCCCACATTTTCATTTCAAAAAATCATTACTGATGTACTTAGGGAGTATGGAGAAGTATTTTCCAAAGATGAATGTGACCTAGGATGTACAGATTTGGTGGAACATGCCATTGATACGGGTGGTGCGAAACCTAACAGCCACCGAGAAGGCTACCCATGGCATTTGCCGGAGAAGATAAAAAGGCACTAGAAAACTTACAGAAACAGGGATCAATTAGGCCATCAACATCACCCTGGGCTTCGCCCATAGTGTTGGTCAGGAAGAAGTGTGACTCTATAAGGCCGTGTATAGACTTTCGTCGCCTCAACCTGGTAACCCGTAAAGATGCTTTTCCACTGCCCAGAATCCAAGATTGTCTTGATGCCATAGAAGGAGCAACATGGTTCTCTACCCTAGATCTCACCTCGGCATATAATCCAGTACCAATCAAGAAGGAAGACATCCCGAAAACAGCATTTGTTACGAAATATGGTCTATTTGAGTGCACTAATACGCCCTTTGGCCTCTGCAATGCACCAGCGACGTTCCAGAGATGTATCGAGCTAGCCCTACCTGAACTCCAATGGGTCTTATTACAAGTGTCTGGTCCGTCATTTATAACTCAGCCGTCGTCCATTAAAGAATTATGTCTCCTATACTTGGATGATGTCGTGATTTTTGGTCATATATTTGAGGAACACCGAACACACCGAGAGACTTCCCTTATATGTGTTGTAATTAGACAAGTTTTGAAGAAAATCAAGTTTGCTAAGTTGAAACTGAAACCAACCAAATGTCATTTGATGAAGAGAGAAGTTGAATTTCTTGGACATATTATTTCTAGAGATGGTATCCGTTCGAATGAGCAAAATCTCGAGAAGATTGCCTGGTCTACCCCTAGTAATGTAACCGAAATCAGAGGTATTCTGGGATTAGGAAGCTATTATCGACGTTGGGTAAAAGACTTTTCTAAGTTGGTACACCCATTAACTGAACTGACAAAGAAGGGCACACCATTTCAATGGACGTCTAAATATGAGGAGCCATTTAGCGCATTGAAGACAGCATTAACAGGATCGGATATCATGGGATATCCGAAGGATGGATGTCTGTTCATTTTAACACAGAGGCATGTGACATAAGCATCGGGGCAGAATAACAAAAGAGATGATTACAATTTCGACATCGTTAACTATCCCTTTCTGTACAGTAATATTCCAGTGGGACCTGCATATGGCGTATACATATCACGCCTAGTAGCATTTGCTAGATCCTGTGTTAAATGTGACGATTTTAATCAACTTCACAAAACATTGTTGCAGAAACTTATAAAATTGGGCTACACCACCAAGCGCCCCCACTCAAAGTTTCTCAAATTTGGCGATACATATAGCATGCTGATAGCAAAATACGAGCGTAGCGTGCAAGATCTACGACGTTACGTTTCGTAACTTTTGTCTAATTCCGCTTAACCCGGGCTAGGTGCCGTATGAACCCATGTACTTCAAGATCATCATCGGACTTGATATTTTTGGAACATCATGATGTCTTGCCCGCATCATTGAAAACTGTTGACCGCTTCTCTCTTGCAGGAAACAAGTTTATGTTTATGTATACTATGATTGTCTTTTTGAATTTGGTGCTAATACTGTTATATGGAATATGGGATAGGTCTTTGGATTATGGACGCGGATATTCTCTAATGGACGACGGCTGAATTATGGATAACAACACATATAAGGGAAGTGGGAAGAGGTGCCGACATACTGGCAGAGCCACATGACTTCACAGTATAGTCTTCCGGTTAACCTATTCTAAAGCAAATACCAAGAATCTAACGATTCGTGATATGTGTTGTATCTCAGGTGCGCTTTTATTGTACCTGTTCATGTGGCAACTTGGATGATATGACCACACGGCCCCTAGCACCGGCATAAGCGGTATTAGATACAAATCTAGGTTGTATCGTCCAGTGAACATAATCGAAACATCCCAAGATCGGCTTTTCTTGAAACTCAACTACTTAGATAATGGACTGGACATTATTAATTTACCTCGAATCCTGAATGATCCAGAGGCACGCAATACTGTACCAAACTATTTTAAGTTCACAGAACCTCCTTGCATTTCATATAATTATACTAAATCTACAGCCACCAAAATATTCAATTAGTCTAATGCTGTCAAGGAGTTTGACTGGAACTTATACACGTCGGGGGGCTATAGTTGTGATGGTGAATCGTCGAACTCTATCTATACACCATGCAAACATGTTGTGACTGATGACCTTGATGTAGGACCTAAGATTACTCCTGATGAAGGGACCCAAATATAGAGAGCCGAGAAATATAAATCGGAAGGCCGACCAGAAGATAGTCCTGTCTGCTTTGGATCAGTACGTTATTGATTGGTGTAAGCGAGAAAAAAGTTGAACCTACAGTACTCGCTGATTGGCTGGACCTAACCAAGAGCAATGTCATTGAAACAATCCGCCATATTGACAGACGTACCCTTCCCCAAGAAAAACAAGTACTGAGAAGCCCCAATTCGCAAGAAGTTCTAGCAAATCTCCAGAGTAAAGTCGTCATAGTCCCAGCAGACAAAGCTCCAAGGGAAGTGGGAAGAAGTGCGGACATACTGACTGCGTCACATGACTTCACAGAATAGTCTTCTATGTGTTGTACCTCAGGTACGCTTTTATTGTACCTGTTCATGTGGCAACTTGGATGATATGACCACACGGACCCTAGCACCGGCATTAGCGGTATTAGATACAAATCTAGAGAGCTATGATGGAAATGCTCTGGCAACTCGTATACTGGTAATTGGTGAGCTGTTCTGCTGTGACAACTCGTACATTGGAGATTGGTGAGCTGTATCGTCGTCAGATGTAAGTGACGGCAATTAACACAAAAGACTAGTCTGTAAGGCCCGATGTCGACCCAGCATCAACTTCCCACAAATGCCAACATATATCAAAGACCAAAAGGTCTGTACAGTGGGTGGGCCTCGGGGACGAAACGTCCACCAGGAGAATCTCGCCATATACAGGTAAAAATTACAACACATATAAGGGAAAAGAAAGAACCTACAGTACTCGATAGTACTGTAGGTTACAACTGAGTATTACCAGGTGCTGGTTGAAGAATTGAGTGTAAACATATCGTCATCAAATACGTCTACTTACTCTCAACCTGCACTTACTCTGGAAGATTTATTTAACAATCACAAAACGTTTCTCAAGGAAAGAGGTATTTGTCTTCCAATCAAACATAACGGTATACCAAAAATGTACTGGACTCCCAAAATGCATAAATCACCATTCAAAGCTAGATTCATAGCTGGTTCTAGAAGCTGTACCACCAAGCTTCTTTCAACCCTGCTGACGAAGGCCCTTCAGGAGGTAAAAGCATTTTGGGAAAGGCATTGCGCCACTATTTCTAAAAACTCTGGCGTTGAATGTATGTGGATATTGAAAAACTCAAAATGTCTTACGGAAGAACTTGATGCTAAAGGTCACATACCGTATAGACATGGGATTTCTCGACTCTCTATACCACAATCCCTCATCAGGACCTTATTGACCGTCTAAGTTCATTAATAGTATCTGTGTTCAAGAAAACTGATCGTAGATATATTAATGTCGGAAGCCATAAAGCATTCTTTAGCTCTGCTACATACAAGAGATATCATTCATGGGATGTTTTTTTGTTGATAGAGTTGCTTGAATTTCTCATTAAAAATATCTATGTGAAATTAGGCAACACAATATTTCAACAGCATATAGGTATTCCAATGGGTACTAATTGTGCACCCCTATTGGCTGACCTATACCTGTTCTCTTATGAATATGACTACATGCAGGCGCTTTCAAAAACAGATCCATTCAAAGCCCGTTCCTTCTCTTTCACCAAACGCTATATAGACGATCTTCTCGCTGTGGATACTCGCTATATAAATGACGCAGTGAAGGATATATATCCACCCTCACTGGATTTGAAGGAAACTACATATAACCCTACAGGCACATCGTATTTAGACCTATATCTCTATAAAAATGAAGCGGGCCTTCTCTCTCGTCGACTGTATGACAAAAGAGATGATTACACTTTCGACATCGTAAACTATCCCTTTCTCGAGGGTAATATTCCAGTGGGACCTGCATATGGCGTATACATATCATGCCTAGTAGCACTGGCTAGATCCTGTGTTAAATGTGACGATTTTAATCAACGTCACAAAACATTGTTGCAGAAACTTATAAAACAGGACTACACCACCAAGCGCCTTCGCTCAAAGTTTCTCAAATTTGGCGATACATATCGCATGCTGATAGCAAAATACGAGCGTAGCGTGCAAGATCTATGGCGTTACGTTTCGTAACTTTTGTCATATTCCGCTTAACCCGGGGCTATGGGCCGTATGAACCCATGTACTTCATGATCATCATGGTACTCATATGAACAGTCACAATCAAAGCGTGACTGAGATACATCATTCTTTAGATGACGACTTTACAACGAAT